>JXCR01120066.1:2831-36966 GCA_002079205.1 Phalaenopsis hybrid cultivar | reverse complement strand
AAAAATATAAAGTGACCAATGTGGAGTCTAAGAGAACAATTTATGTTACTAAAAACTTTACTTTTAATGATCTTTAAAATAGATTAGATAATAAAGAGGGTAAAAATTATATGTATAAACTAGTCAAACAAATAGAAAAGATAATTAAAAATTTAATTCAAGTAAGTGTATTAAAGGTGGTAATCTAAAATTATTTTTTATGGAGGAAGATTTCAACATAGGCGGACGGGCTATTTTGATAAACATTTCAAAAAAGTTTCTAAAAAGAACATTCGAAATTAGTGATCTAGATACATGAGGAGCGAAGAAAGAGTATTTTGGTTCGCATTTTTAAGAATAAAATGGATGTACATGAGTGTGCAAATTATATAAGAATTAAGTTAATGTGTCAAACATTAAATTATAGGAGAGGTTAATTGAACATAGGTTAAAACGTGACACAAAGATTTCTCATTATCAGTTTATATTTATGTCGGCTGAGTCTATTATGGAAGTTATAAATGTATTGAGAGATTTGATAGAGAAGTAAAGAGAGACTAAAAGGAGGATCTACATATGATTTTTATTGATTTAGAAAAAACTTATAAGAAGGTTCCAAGAGAAGTTCATTGGAGAGTTTTAGAGAAGAAAGGTGTTGATATGACTTATGTTCAAATTATAAAAAATATATATACTATAGTTGTTGAGTTCGAACTAAAGGAGTATTGACCAAATATTTTCCTATTCCAGTTGGATCACATCATGAATCGACTTTAAGCATGTATCATTTTCCTTTAGTTGGGAATGCTCTTACAGAAAATTTAAAGGAGGATGCACCTTGGTGTACGCTTTTTGCTGATGAAATCCTCCTTGTGGATAAGACTCGAGAAAGAGTTCAGGAAAAATTTGAATTATAGAGTTCTACATTTGGAGTCTAAAAGTCTTTGTTTCAGTAGATCTAAACTGAATATGACGAATGTAATTTTATTGTTAGTAGTTATAGTGACATAGTTGTAATTATGAGTAATCAAATCATTAAAAGGTGTGAACGTTTTAGATACATCGGGTCTATTGTTCAGAGTGATCGTGATATAGATGGAGATGTTATTTAGTAAAATTCAAGTTGGTTCGTTGAAGTGCAACGAATGCGTCGGGCTTATTGTATGGTAGAAAAGTATTGTTTAGACGTACAAGGAAAATTTTATTAGATGGTGGTGAGACTTGCAATAATTTATGACGCAGAATGTTGGACTTTAAAAAAGAAGCATAAAACAGATTTAAGAATTACTAGGATGAAAATGCTTAGGTGGATGAATAGATTGACAGTTAGAGACAAAATGTGAAACAAATGTATTCATGAAAGGCTTGGTGGAGCTCCAATAGCAAATAAGATCAGAGAGAGTTATCTTAAGTAGTTTGGTCACATTAACGTCGAACATCAGATGATCCAGGTTTTAGATTCAACTTATGTTCGAAGATTTAAATCTCACTAAGAGAGGTAGACTAAAGAGACTTGGGCATATTGCATAAAAATTGATCTTAATCTATTATAATTAAATGAAAACATAACACTCAATGGGAATATAAGGAGAAAAAAGATTCATGTAGTCAACCCAACTTAGTGGGATAAAAGGCTTGTTATTGTTGTTGTTATATCAAAATTTTTTGTGAACGTTGGACATGTAAAATTGATGCTCGCTCCAAATGATTCTGTCGCTTGGACATTTTCTTCGTGAGCCAATGGGACAATTATAATTTTTTAAAGCTTTAAAACAATGGAGTTATGACTATCCTTTTTTTTTTCTTCTAAGATCAAATATATATTTTATATAATTTGAATAATATTTTCATTTATATTAAAAATTTGAATACCCATAGAAAACCAATCAAAAACATAAAAAACACAATAAAAAATGTTACCTTAGATTATATTATATTAATAATTTTCAAAATCTTGGGATCATTTTTTTTAAAACATTAACTTATTTTTCAAGCTTCCAAGCAATAGACAAACTCTTAAGATTAGTCAAAAATCAAATAAAATAATTGAACAAAAATGAGAGTTTTCTTACAATAGAAAAAAAAAAGCATTAATGGCACCAGTGTTATTAAAGCGCAAAGCATAATGCTTTATTTCTGCTTCAAAATCCAAATAGTAGAGCGAAGCGACACTTTTATCAACCAAAGTGCTAATAAGCTTTACAATACTATTAATGTATAAATATATTTATTAAAAATTATAAACTAAAAAGTACAACATAAAAGTTGACATAAAATTAAAAAGAATGTGGTAAAATACCTAATTTGAAAGCAAACATCAAAGGTGAATCTGTAAATTAAAAGTTCAATCAATTTCTAAAAATTTGTTGCAATAATAAAAAATTTTAAAATTACAAATTAACTTCAGCGCTTCAAAGTGCACTTCAATAAAACGAAGCAGGCGTCATGCACTTCGCTTTGTTTTACTTGTAAAGTGCGCTGTTAAAAACATTGGCTTCCATACAGATGAAGTTTCAATTGAGAGGAATTAAGTTGGTTCATAACCTTGAAGAGAGTTCCATAACGACAAAAAGACATCATGAACTTTGACTGAGCTTAAAATTTCAAGATGCAAAAAGATTTTTAAGAAAAGAATTTTCATATTTGCATATTAAGATCCACAAAAAAGCTAATTATAGAAAAATTTAATATGATCAATACACATAATAATGGTCGATTTAAATTTCCCCTCAAGTACTTCTCATTGGAACAATGCAACAATGCCCTCAAATCATCTAAATACTTGTATATTTCTACTCAACTTGCTCACGTTGGCCTTATCTTCCAAAAAATTCTATAACCTATGGACCACCTCTAATTAAGAAGCTATCAACAGTATTGAATACTGTAAAGGAGACAAATATTCACCCACAATATAACACATGACCGATTATCATTGTTTCAGATTGGCCTTAAATTTAAATCTTATAATTTCATGAAATTATTATTCCTTCCATAAGACTTATTCATGAACTATTAGCAAAATAGCATATGGCCCTTAGAGATAGGGCTAAACATTTAGAAACTAAGAAGATGCATATGATCAAAAAATTATTTGTCAAAGTTATATACAATCATCAAATCTGCTTGCAAGTATTTTGATATTGCAACCTATCAATATTGGGAAATTAAATAAATAAATACGTATTTTTAATGGTTGAAGAGTTCCCCTTTGGGAGTCTCTACCACACAACCATTATAGGTTGGCCACCCAACCCATGTGGGCCAATGCGGCCAACCCAGGGACAAGATTGCATAATCATTCTCGATCAAACAAAGGCACAATCTTTTGTGTTTATGGTTAATGACAAAAATAATTCAATATAATTTCAAATAAGGACTATAACACTACTCTTAAAATCTATAAAATGACAACAATTTTCATTTTTCATATTTTAAAATTAAAAAACTGTTGAGAATTCAATAGTTAATGTGTGCCTCCATTCAATTGTTCTAGCGTACCTAAATATACTCCAAACACCCCAAAAACTCCAATCAATCAGACCACCCCTCTTCATCTAGGAGGATAGTCCTTTAAGCCTTTAGCAACCCGCCAACTCTAGTAGTTATGCTCTTTTTATACAAAAAAAGGGTTGTCGAAGTTCTTATAATTGATGTGATAATTTTGATAAATTACAATGGGTCGAGAGTTTAACATATATAGACCGCAGACCCTCCTCCTGAACTTTTCTCCCGCAGTTGGCCCTCCGGAACTTTTTCCTGCAGCAAGAGTTTTTGTCTGCAATTGGCCCTCCGGAGCTTTTTCCTGCAGCAAATCCACCTCCGAAGCTCTATGTCCGAAGCTTTTTCTTTTTTTGTTGCAGGTCATATCCTGCAGCTTTTTTTTAAGATTGTCTACTTTCCTCCAAACTCCCTTGCAACACTACATGAACATCGACAACTGCACTCAACTAGAAATCAATTTTTTTTCTGCAAGTCGTTCACTTTCCTGCAAACTCCCCTACAGCATTACCTATATAAGTCTTTTGTCTACCTACAGATACAGCATGAACTGCAGTCAAAGACAAGAAGTCTACTTTTCCTGCAAGTTGTCTACTTCCTTACAAATATTGCAAAAACTACAGTCCAAGACAACCTCAGTACAGGATGAAGAATTCAAGTTCAACTTCAGAGGATCTTTCTCGTCTATTGCTTGATATTTTCAAATCCAAGTTGAACATGATTTTCAACCATGTTTCAACATAACGGAGGGGAGTGGGCTAAGATATACTATTAGGAAATAATTTATTCTAATAAGAAATTATGGGGATTAAATTTATTTCCTAATATAGCTTTATTTCTCGATATTATTTAGATTTATTTTCTTGGATTGAATTCATTTTCTTTCTTATTTTATGTTTTTTCATTTATCTCCTTCAAATAATTAATATGAATTGATTAATTGAAAATATTATGCGTCATATTTTTTTTCTATTATTTCATTTTTATTATCTTCCCTATTATAGGATTCATACAATGGTTATTTATATCCTATTTTATATCAATAAAAAAATTTCGCATTATTCTGAATCTCAATAATCTTGATATAATTATAAATAAATATTAGAGCACTTCTTATAATGATTAGAATACCGTTCTCGAAATTCATAAATAAATCACAATTCTCAATTACCATAGTTTTTTAAATTAAAAAATTGCTGAAAATTCTAAAATCCTGACCTCATGCTTCCAATTAATTATCAGCGTGTTCCTAAATACTAAAAATAGCTCACCAACTCAGATCATTCAAACCATCTTGCTCTCTCTCCAAGAGGAGGTTTGGTCTGAACACCAACTCTAGTGGTTTATTCAGCTCCCAGGAGGGTGAACTTGACCTCCTTTCTGAAATTTACATAATTATGTACAGATTGTCAATTCAAGTTGACCTTAATCCATTCCTCTTTGTTGGCATGATCTTCTGCATGCAACATTTACAATGTTCGGATCTATTTTGATGAAGATTTAGATTGGTTCAATATCAGGTATGACATTCATCATTATGATATAAATTTCAAATGGATAGAATCAAATTATGCTGTATGAAACCCCCTTTAGTTTCACCCTTCCCTACAGTTGGACTTATATTTAAAGTTAATACTATATATCATAAGCAAATAGCCATAAAATAAAATAATTGCATTCATTAATTAAATATAACCTTGAATTCAAATTTAAAGATAATATTTTTGTGATGATGACGCCATATTTTATGGAGACTTGGAGCATATACATAATGCTGTATGAAGCAAGGTCATGCTAGATTTACAATGTGCAAAAATGATCAACTTCAGCGGAAGTTTGAATTAAATTTTGTCGTTTAGGTTCAGTTCATGCAGCTCTTCTCTCTTCAGAATTTGACGGCCATTAGAATTGATTAATGATATAGCTCATAAATTTAAATGGGAATATTATGATTTTGTTTTATGTATCATAAAGAGAAACATTAGTATAGTTGTTCCAAATGAAGCCTTGAAAGGATATAATGCAACAAGACTTCACATTGGGATATGTTAAAAAAAATAAAAATAAATAAATACGAGCAGAAAAGAAAACTATATAACAGAGGATCAGTAGGAGCACACAAAATCCAAAAACTATAAACCTTCTTGCAACCAAATTGCCCTGAAAAATATTATGAGTATTTAAGGTTATGCAAATTAAAACGTTAATCAAGAAAGCTTGTGCTTTTTCTTGCATCTAGAAACTTTAGCATGTAGCTTTTATTTGACATGTAATATATATAAAAAAAAACTTCATTAAAAGAAAACTTGAGAACTTCTCAAAAGCAGATAATTTTTGCAACAAGTTGCACATAATAAAAATTAAAATAGACTTCCAAAAAGATATTAACTGAGAAAGAAAAAGACAACAAAATCATGAAACTCCTTCAACCAAAAAGCTAAATAAAATGGGAACCTTGCTCAGCTAACCGCACAGGAATGATTATTTTCCATGTCTTTGAGCAATTAACTGCTCTCAAATTTATAAGTTAACATCATGGCAAAATCCCATAGCCCCTCCTCCCAAATACAAATAAATCACAATGAGCAAAATAAAGAAATAATAACATAAACCCACTCAATAAGTTATAAAGTGAGCTCAAAGAACAGAAATATCGCTAGAATTTCAGAAAGTTTTCTTAAAAAAACTGGAATTAACCATATTAACGAAGATTTAGTCATGGTTTACTGAGTTATGTAACAAGTGCTCAATTGGGCTGCGTAGAAGGCTGGGGTTTAAAACTTGGGTGCAAGAAGTTTGGATGGAAATGGTAGTGAAAGTAATAATAAAACAGACTCATAAAAAGTAGCTGACAAGATTGAAGAAGATTCGGAGATGGTTTATCGTGCAAAGAGGACTAAATAGGGACTTCCAAGAGAACAGGCAGGAAGAGTATGAATGTACTTATGTAGTAGATTAAAGAAAATTAGAATAAAGGGAGGATTGGTAGAAGGTCACCTCACCAAGCTATAGAAGCATGGAGAGGTGAGGGAAAGGATAGAGAGAACGGCTAAAAAAAACTACATTCAATTTCACTATTCAATTCCTTAGCAGTACAGAAGAATGATTGCCGAAGTGAGTGTCGACAGACAACTTGCCTGCCTTGCCAAGCGTCGGGTTTTCTTTTTTACCAAAGAAAAAAAGCACAAGGCAATTCAGCCCATAATAATCAACAAGGCTGTTTCTTTTCTATTTCAATGATATCCAATCTTCATTTATAGAAAATAATGTGCTTATAGAAAAACTCAATAATGTGCTCACAGGATGATGTTTACGCTTTACAAATTTGCTCAATAATTTCATTAGTCATGTCAATTTCAAATTGGAGTTGATTTTTTTCTGTTTGAAAATGGATGTTTGTTCGATTCAAGTTAAAATCAAACCATAAGTCAAAAAACTATATACACTCACACGGAAACATAGNTCAAATTCGGATCAATTTCTGGTTGAAAGTCAACATGAACCCTACCAAAAAAATAAACATTATGGAACTCTATACACCCAACCTGAAAAATTAATCGGGTCAACCCAAATTCGAATTTTTTAGTTGTTTTGATTCTAATAAGAGTATCAGTTCAATTTTTTACACTCCTAACTACTTTGCTCACATCCATATTTTTTCAAATACATCTAAAAACTGTGTAAATGCTAGGGCATTCCCTCTAAGCAACGCTTGCATAACCTGAATACAGTAAAAAATGTGCAACTGCCGCTACACCGACGCCTAGGTACAAGGCCAAATAAGCAAGGGTTTTCACATTATGAACGCATGCGGGCAAAGAAGTTAGACCATGAAATATATATTAGGATGGGATCTTGGAATATAGGTGCTCCCATAGATAAATTAATGGAATTCATACATAACATGATTCTTAGAAAATTAAATATCTTATGCATTCAAGAAACTAAATGAGTTTAAGAAAAGGTATGAAGATAAATATCATATGCATTCATGAAACTAAATAGATTTACACAAGGCTACGAGATTGATAGCTTAAATTTTAAACTTTAGTATTCAGGTAGAAGTCGCACTAGAAATGGTGTAGGTGTAATTATAGATAAGAGTTTGAAAGAAAATGTTGTAAAAATTAATAGCCTTAAAGTTTATTGTTGATATTAAGATTGTAATGTTATAGTGATTATGTTCCTAAAGTATCTTATGCATTCAAGAAACTAAATGAGTTTGAGAAAATGTAGAAAAATAAATACCAAATACATTCAAGAAACAAAATGGGCTCAACACAAGGGCAAGGAGATTGATAGATTAAATTTTGAAATTTGGTATTCAAGTAGGATTTGCACTAGAAATGGTGTAGGTGTAATTATAGATAAAGGTTTGAAAGAAAATGTTCTAACAATTAATAGCCCAAAGTTTATTGTTGAGATTAAGATTTTAATGTTATAGTGATTATGCTCCTAAAGTATATTTAGATATAAGCTTAAAAGAAAATTTTTGGAATGGCATAGAAGAATTAATACAAATGATATCACTTGAAGAATAAATTTTTATTAAAGAAGATTTAAACAAACATGTTGATAGAGTGGTAGAAGATTTTAGGAATATTCATGTTGGCTGCGGTATTAGTGTAATTAATGAAGAAGAAAAAAACAGATTAGAGTTTGATTTATCTTATGATTTTGTTATTGCTAAAATTTAAAAAAAAATACGAGCATATTATNGAGTGGTAGAAGATTTTAGGAATATTCATGTTGGCTGCGGTATTAGTGTAATTAATGAAGAAGAAAAAAACATATTAGAGTTTGATTTATCTTATGATTTTGTTATTGCTAAAATTTTAAAAAAAATACAAGCATATTACTATTTATAAGAATGTATCTAATATACACAAATTAAATATTTTCTTATGACAAAAAGAGATCGTCCAGAATGTAAATATTGTAAGGTCATTCCAAGTGTAAATTCAAGAACTCAACAATGATTATTAGTTCTAAATTTTAAAATGAGTTGTAAGATAAATAATATAATGAAACCTTATCATAGATTACATAAGAGCACCTAAAAGACAAATAAATTTATGTTTATAAGTAAACTTCAAGATTTAAAATTTGAGATGTTCACGAATGTGATATAAAATAATAAATACTATTAAACAATTAGCAAAAAATTACTTTNATAGATTACATAAGAGCACCTAAAAGACAAATAAATTTATGTTTATAAGTAAACTTCAAGATTTAAAATTTGCGATGTTCACGAATGTGATATAAAATAATAAATACTATTAAACAATTAGCAAAAAATTACTTAGAGAATTAAAAGGAAAAGTTTTTATAAATAAAATAGTTGGTGGTAGAACAATAATGTGCAACAAAAGAAAAAATATGAGGTATAAAAATCGATTAAAATGTAAAAGTTTAGAGAATTGGNAAAAGGAAAAGTTTTTATAAATAAAATAGTTGGTGGTAGAACAATAATGTGCAACAAAAGAAAAAATATGAGTTATAAAAATTGATTAAAATGTAAAAGTTTAGAGAATTGGAAAAAATATAAAGTGACCAATGTGGAGTCTAAGAGAACAATTTATGTTACTAAAAACTTTACTTTTAATGATCTTTAAAATAGATTAGATAATAAAGAGGGTAAAAATTATATGTATAAACTAGTCAAACAAATAGAAAAGATAATTAAAGATTTAATTCAAGTAAGTGTATTAAAGGTGGTAATCTAAAATTATTTTTTATGGAGGAAGATTTCAACATAGGCGGACGGGCTATTTTGATAAACATTTCAAAAAAGTTTCTAAAAAGAACGTTCGAAATTAGTGATCTTAATACCTTTCATAATAGTAAACCTTTTTTAAGTTTATCATCGTATTAGTGAAAAGGAGGTTGACGAGGCTTTAAAGAAAATCAATAATGGAAAATCGGTAGGTGTTAATGATATCACAAATGAAGTGTGGAAATATTTAGTAGATTTGGCAGATTCTTTGCTTACTAAACTCTTTAAAATTATTTTAAAAACTAAAAAGATACATGAGGAGCGAAGAAAGAGTATTTTGGTTCGCATTTTTAAGAATAAAATGGATGTACATGAGTGTGCAAATTATATAAGAATTAAGTTAATGTGTCAAACATTAAATTATAGGAGAGGTTAATTGAACATAGGTTAAAACGTGACACAAAGAGTTCTTATTATCAGTTTATATTTATGTCGGCTGAGTCTATTATGGAAGTTATACATGTATTGAGAGATTTGATAGAGAAGTAAAGAGAGACTAAAAGGAGGATATACATATGATTTTTATTGATTTAGAAAAAACTTATAAGAAGGTTCCAAGAAGTTCATTGGAGAGTTTTAGAGAAGAAAGGTGTTGATATGAATTATATTGAAATTATAAAAAATATATGTACTATAGTTGTTGAGTTCGAACTAAAGGAGTATTGACCAGATATTTTCCTATTCCAGTTGGATCACATCATGAATCGACTTTAAGCATGTATCATTTTGCTTTAGTTGGGAATGCTCTTACAAAAAATTTAGAGGATGTACCTTGGTATACGCTTTTAGCTGATGAAATCCTCCTTATGGATAAGACTCGAGAATGAGTTCAGGAAAAATTTGAATTATGGAGTTCTACATTGGAGTCTAAAAATCTTTGTTTCAGTAGATCTAAACTGAATATGACGAATGTAATTTTATTGTTAGTAGTTAAAGTGACATAGTTGTAATTATGAGTGATCAAATCATTAAAAGGTGTGAACATTTTAGATACATCGGGTCTATTGTTCAAAGTGATCGTGATATAGACGGAGATGTTATTAGTAAAATTCAAGTTGGTTGGTTGAAGTGCAAGGAATGCGTCGGGCTTATTGTATGGTAGAAAAGTATTGTTTAGACGTAAAAGGAAAATTTTATTAGATGGTGGTGAGACTTGCAATAATTTATGACGCAGAATGTTGGACTTTAAAAAAGAAGCATAAAACAGATTTAAGAATTGCTAGGATGAAAATGCTTAGGTGGATAAATAGATTGACAGTTAGAGACAAAATGTGAAACAAATGTATTCATGAAAGGCTTGGTGTAGCTCCAGTAGCAAATAAGATCAGAGAGAGTTATCTTAAGTGGTTTGGTCACATTAATGTCGAACATCTGATGATCCAGGTTTTAGATTCAACTTATGTTCGAAGATTTAAATCTCACTAAGAGAGGTAGACTAAAAAGACTTGGGCATATTGCATAAAAAATGATCTTAATCTATTATAATTATATGAAAACATAACACTCAATGGGAATATAAGGAGAAAAAAGATTCATGTAGTCAACCCCACTTAGTGGGATAAAAGGCTTGTTATTGTTGTTGTTATATCATAATTTTTTGTGAACGTTGGACATGTAAAAATTGATGCTCGCTCCAAATGATTCTGTCGCTTGGACATTTTCTTCATGAGCCAATGGGACAATTATAATTTTTTAAAGCTTTAAAACAATGGAGTTATGACTATCTTTTTTTCTTTCTTCTAAGATCAAAAATATATTTTTTTATAATTTGAATAATATTTTCATTGATATTAAAAATTTGAATACTCAAAAATGTAGAAAACCAATCAAAAACATAAAAAACACAATAAAAAATATTACCTTAGATTATATTATATTAATAATTTTCAAAACCTTGGGATCATTTTTTTTAAAACATTAACTTAGTTTTCAAGCTTCCAAGCAATAGACAAACTCTTAATATTAGTCAAAAATCAAATAAAATAATTGAACAAAAATTGAGATTTTTCTTACAATAGAAAAAAAAAAGCATTACTGGCACCAGTGTTATTAAAGCGCAAAGCATAATGCTTTCTTTCTGCTTCAAAACAAATAGTAGAGCGAAGCGACACTTTTATCAACCAAAGTGCTAATAAGCTTTACAATATTATTAATGTATAAATATATTTATTAAAAATTATAAACTAAAAAGTACAACATAAAAGTTGATATAAAATTAAAAAAAAATGTGGTAAAATACCTAATTTGAAAGCAAACATCAAAGGTGAATCTGTAAATTAAAAGTTCAATCAATTTCTAAAAATTTGTTGCAATAATAAAAAATTTTAAAATTACAAATTAACTTCAGCGCTTCAAAGTGCACTTCAATAAAACGAAGCAGGCGTCATGCACTTCGCTTTGTTTTACTTGTAAAGTGCGCTGTTAAAAACATTGGCTTCCATACAGATGAAGTTTCAATTGAGAGGAATTAAGTTGGTTCATAACCTTGAAGAGAGTTCCATAACGACAAAAAGACATCATGAACTTTGACTGAGCTTAAAATTTCAAGATGCAAAAAGATTTTTAAGACAAAGCATTTTCATATTTGCATATTAAGATCCACAAAAAAGCTAATTATAGAAAAATTTAATATGATCAATACACATAATAATGGTCGAGGTTAAATTTCCCCTCAAGTACTTCTCATTGGAACAATGCAACAATGCCCTCAAATCATCTAAATACTTGTATATTTCTACTCAACTTGCTCACGTTGGCCTTATCTTCCAAAAAATTCTATAACCTATGGACCACCTCTAATTAAGAAGCTATCAACAGTATTGAATACTGTAAAGGAGACAAATATTCACCCACAATATAACACATGACCGATTATCATTGTTTCAGATTGGCCTTAAATTTAAATCTTATAATTTCATGAAATTATAATTCCTTCCATAAGACTTATTCATGAACTATTTGCAAAATAGCATATGGCCCTTAGAGATAGGGCTAAACATTAGAAACTAAGAAGATGCATAAGAAGATGCATATGATCAAAAAATTATTTGTCAAAGTTATATATCATCATCAAATCTGCTTGCAAGTATTTTGATATTGCAACCTATCAATATTGGGAGATTAAAAAAATAAATACGTTATTTTTAATGGTTGAAGAGTTCCCCTTTGGGAGTCTCTACCACACAACCATTATAGATTGACCACCCAACCCAGTTGGGCCAATGCGGCCAACCCAGGGACAAGATTGCATAATCATTCTCGATCAAACAAAGGCACAATCTTTTGTGTTTATGGTTAATGACAAAAATAATTCAATATAATTTCAAATAAGGACTATAACACTACTCTTAAAATCTATAAAATGACAACAATTTTCATTTTTCATATTTTAAAATTAACAAATTTTTTAGAATTCAATAGTTAATATGTGCCTCCATTCAATTGTTCTAGCGTACCTACATATACTCCAAACACCCCAAAAACTCCAATCAGTCAGACCACCCCTCTTCATCTAGGAGGATAGTCCTTTAAGCCTTTAGCAACCCGCCAACTCTAGTAGTTATGCTCTTTTTATTCGATGTTTTTATAATTGATGTGATAATTGTGATAAATTACAATGGGTCGAGAGTTTAACATATATAGACCGCAGACCCTCCTCCTGAACTTTTCTCCCGCAGTCGGCCCTCCGGAACTTTTTCCTGCAGCAAGAGTTTTTTTCTGCAATTGGCCCTCCGGAGCTTTTTCCTGCAGCAAATCCACCTCCGAAACTTTTTCCTGCAGCAAATCCACCTCCGAAGCTCTATGACCGAAGCTTTTTCTTTTTTTGTTGCAGGTCATATCCTGCAGCTTTTCTTTAAGATTGTCTACTTTCCTGCAAACTCCCTTGCAACACTACATGAACATCGACAACTGCAGTCAACTAGAAATCAATTTTTTTCTGCAAGTCGTTCACTTTCCTGCAAACTCCCCTACAGCATTACCTATAAAAGTTTTTTGTCTACCTACAGATACAGCATGAACTACAGTCAAAGACAACTGCAATCAACAAGAAGTCTACTTTTCCTGCAAGTTGTCTACTTCCTTACAAATATTGCAAAAACTATAGTCCAAGGCAACCTCAGTACAGGATGAAGAATTCAAGTTCAACTTCGGAGGATCTTTCTCGTCTATTGCTTGATATTTTCAAATCCAAGTTGAACATGATTTTCAACCATGTTTCAACATAACGGAGGGGAGTGGGCTAAGATATAATATTAGGAAATAATTTATTCTAATTAGAAATTATGGGGATTAAATTTATTTCCTAATATAGCTTTATTTCTCGATATCATTTAGATTTATTTTCTTGGATTGAATTCATTTTCTTTCTTATTTTATGTTGTTTCATTTGTCTCCAAATAATTAATATGAATTGATTAATTGAAAATCATATGCGTCATATTTTTTTTCTATTATTTCATTTTTATTATCTTCCCTATTATAGGATTCATACAATGGTTATTTATATCTCATTTTATATCAATAAAAAAATTTTGCATTATTCTGAATCTCAATAATCTTGATATAATTATAAATAATAATTAGAGCACTTCTTATAATGATTAGAATACCGTTCTCGAAATTCATAAATAAATCACAATTCTCAATTTCAATATTTTTTTAAATTAAAAATTTGCTGAAAATTCTAAAATCCTGACCTCATGCTTCCAATTAATTATCAGCGTGCTCCTAGCTCTCTCTCCAAGAGGAGGTTCGGTCTAAACACCAACTCTAGTGGTTTATTCAGCTCCCAGGAGGGTGAACTTGACCTCCTTTCTGAAATTTACATAATTATGTACAGATTGTCAATTCAAGTTGACCTTAATCCATTCCTCTTTGTTGGCATGATCTTCTGCATGCAACATTTACAATGTTCGGATCTATTTTGATGAAGATTTAGATTGGATCAATATCAGGTATGACATTCATCATTATGATATAAATTTCAAATGGATAGAATCAAATTATGCTCTATGAAACCCCCTTTAGTTTCACCCTTCCCTACAGTTGGACTTATATTTAAAGTTAATACTATATATCATAAGCAAATAGCCATAAAATAAAATAATTGCATTCATTAATTAAATATAACCTTGAATTCAAATTTAAAGATAATATTTTTGTGATGATGACGCCATATTTTATGGAGACTTGGAGCATATACATAATGCTGTATGAAGCAAGGTCATGCTAGATTTACAATGTGCAAAAATGATCAACTTCAGCGGAAGTTTGAATTAAATTTTGTCGTTTAGGTTCAGTTCATGCAGCTCTTCTCTCTTCAGAATTTGACGGCCATTAGAATTGATTAATGATATAGCTCATAAATTTAAATGGGAATATTATGATTTTGTTTTATGTATCATAAAGAGAAACATTAGTATAATTGTTCCAAATGAAGCCTTGAAAGGATATAATGCAACAAGACTTCACATTGGGATATGTTAAAAAAAATAAAAATAAATAAATACGAGCAGAAAAGAAAACTATATAACAGAGGATCAGTAGGAGCACACAAAATCCAAACACTATAAACCTTCTTGCAACCAAATTGCCCTGAAAAATATTATGAGTATTTAAGGTTATGCAAATTAAAACGTTAATCAAGAAAGCTTGTGCTTTTTCTTGCATCTAGAAACTTTAGCATGTAGCTTTTATTTGACATGTAATATATATNCAACAAGACTTCACATTGGGATATGTTAAAAAAAATAAAAATAAATAAATACGAGCAGAAAAGAAAACTATAAAATAGAGGATCAGTAGGAGCACACAAAATCCAAAAACTATAAACCTTCGTGCAACCAAATTGCCCTGAAAAATATTATGAGTACTTAAGGTTATGCAAATTAAAACGTTAATCAAGAAAGCTTGTGCTTTTTCTTGCATGTAGAAACTTTAGCATGTAGCTTTTATTTGGCATGTAATATATATAAAAAAAAAACTTCATTAAAAGAAAACTTGAGAACTTCTCAAAAGCAGATAATTTTTGCAACAAGTTGCACATAATAAAAATTAAAATAGACTTCCAAAAAGATATTAACTGAGAAAGAAAAAGACAACAAAATCATGAAACTCCTTCAACCAAAAAGCTAAATAAAATGGGAACCTTGCTCAGCTAACCGCACAGGAATGATTATTTTCCATGTCTTTGAGCAATTAACTGCTCTCAAATTTATAAGTTAACATCATGGCAAAATCCCATAGCCCCTCCTCCCAAATACAAATAAATCACAATGAGCAAAATAAAGAAATAATAACATAAACCCACTCAATAAGTTATAAAGTGAGCTCAAAGAACAGAAATATCGCTAGAATTTAAGAAAGTTTTCTTAAAAAAACTGGAATTAACCATATTAACGAAGATTTAGTCATGGTTTACTGAGTTATGTAACAAGTGCTCAATTGGGCTGTGTAGAAGGCTTGGGTTTAAAACTTGGGTGCGAGAAGTTTGGATGGAAATGGTAGTGAAAGTAATAATAAAACAGACTCATAAAAAGTAGCTGACAAGATTGAAGAAGATTCGGAGATGGTTTATTGTACAAAGAGAACTAAATAGGGACTTCCAAGAGAACAGGCAGGAAGAGTATGAATGCACTTATGTAGTAGATTAAAGAAAATTAGAATAAAGGGAGGATTGCTAGAAGGTCACCTCACCAAGCTATAGAAGCATGGAGAGGTGAGGGAAAGGATAGAGAGAATGGCTAAAAAAAACTACATTCAATTTCACTATTCAATTCCTTAGCAGTACAGAAGGATGATTGCCGAAGTGAGTGTCGACAGACAACTTGCCTGCCTTGCCCAGCATCGGGTTTCCTTTTTTACCAAAGAAAAAAAGCACAAGGCAATTCAGCCCATAATAATCAACAAGGCTGTTTCTTTTCTATTTCAATGATATCCAATCTTCATTTATAGAAAAACTCAATAATGTGCTTATAGAAAAACTCAATAATGTGCTCACAGGATGGTGTTTACGCTTTACAAATTTGCTCAATAATTTCATTAGTCATGATCAATTTCAAATTGGAGTTGAATTTTTTCTGTTTGAAAATGGATGTTTGTTCGATTCAAGTTAAAATCAAACCATAAGTCATAAAACTATATACACTCACACGGAAACATACACATAAACGTACATATCCAAACTCATACTATTATCATTTTAGAAGCATGACAGCTTTATTTTCCTTTGACACCTTTCACCCTTCACCACAAATTTGGAACAACTCAATTTAATATAGCTAAAAGCCATTGGTAATGTAAAATTAGTCATAATTTGTCATTTACTTGCATGAAATCCTAGTCCTTAAAATTTATGATAAAATGTGGAAGGAAAATAATTCTATCTTCCCAAAATAATAATAGCTCGTTCTACCCTTCTAAGAGAATTATAATGTTATTGAAGCTATAGTAAAATGCTCTCATCTCATTTAATGGGAAATACACTTTTTATGACAAAAAGGTGAAAATTCTTGTTTGACAGCTCACATTCATTTGATAGCATTGCGCGTACTCATATTTACAAGACATGTTCTTGTAAGAGCTTTTTAAGGGAGGAATTGTTAAACGATATGAAACTTTGTGAACTCCCATAATCCACATTAAAAAAAAAAATTGAAACTAGATTGAGCATTCAATTCTTTGGAAGTTTTACAACTCTATACATGAAAAATTAAAAATTAAAAAAAAACTCAAGGAATAACATGATCTCTTAACTTTGAACACAATCTCTTGGTGCATAAGATCAAATTATCACTTCTAGGATTCTTGAGATTGAATTAAATAATTCTTACATCATCCATCAATTGAATTCCTAAGGGTCTACTCTTACAAACCTCAAACCAATAAAAGAGGGTATCTACATTCAAACATAGAGCATTGTGTAGTATCCATATATATGTTGGTCTGAAAATAGTTAACAAGGGTGAACTCCATAAATTGAATGAATTCTCCCATCAATCTCCAAAGTCAGGAACCTAAGCACTTGATAAATTCAACAGAGTTTGGAATGTAGACGAGGTTACCAACAATTTGAGTGTGAAATGCTACAATAAAATCTGGCCTTATTCCCAAACCCTCATATCTCCATCTGCAATCCTCAAGTAAACCTCAAACTAGATCAAATATAATCACCTTTAGTGCATTTATGCAATTAAATAATATGGTCCCCTTAAATGTTTGCTAACATGTCTACTAAATATACATATTAGGCAAAAAATAAGTTATTTTTGAGTTTATTTACCTCCACCCACATAGTATTATGACATATCAAGAACCTAATAGATCAACTACAAAATCCATAACAGCATCCTCCCACTTCCATAGCAAATTTAGAAAAGATTATTCCAAAATATTTTGACTTTAGCTTTAACAATTTGACAAATATAACATTCAGCAATATCTTTCATCATGCTTCACGTAAAATCAAATTATTATCTCCAAACCTCAATGCACTTGTCAAATCCATTATAAACTCATGCTTCAATATATTATAAACTTGGTCAATAATTTGTATCGATTCAAAGTCTTTCTAATATGGATCCACTATTAAATAATGCTTAAATTATCATCCAAGTAAAAAATAGAATCATCTCTTGGGGGTACTATCTTGTGCTAAAATTCTTCCATTTCACGCAATAATTTATGTTCTTGATCAAATCATCCAGGCTAAGCAAAAATGGGGATTTCATGTTCAAAGCATTTACAAAACTATTAACTTCGCTTGGATGATAATATATTTGCAATTTTAGTGCCTTTATTAACTAAAGCATCATCTCTACCAAAAATTCAAAACCCTTTAAGAGAAGCTATATTATAAACTCTTATGATCATAGAAAGACCTCACACTCAATCCCGTAATGACAGCGGATCTTCAGACAAAAACACTTCTTGCCAACTCCAAGTCATCAGTAATAAAATTCTCTTGCCAACTCCAGGTCAACAGTAATAAAATTCATGCACAGTGAGTTGCCTAAAGGCAAAAACTGACACTTTGTCGTGTTAAACTAAAAACAAACTAAACAATAAGTTGAAGTATCATCATGGATTTGAAATCCATCAATATTTGAGGGAAAGTGAGAATAGGGGCTAACATCAAATAATTCTTTATCTTCTAAAGATTTTGCTCACAAGCTTAAACCTTTTCAAACTAAATAGAATTCCAAGTTAATATAATTAAAATTGTAGATATATACTAACAACAACCTTTAACATCTATCCTAAAATACTAACAAGACCAAGAGAATTATGAATCTTTGTTACTATATCAATCTCGGTCGATCCATCACTAGCTCAACCAAGCAAGATCACTAGCTTAACTTGATAATGTGCTAAAGAAAAACTGCTACTACAGATATAACTGATTAATGCAGATTTTGCACACAGCTTGTTCCCATTTAAAAAGTTTGATATAATTCCAAGTGGCGGGCATGCTCCTTACTCCATGAGTAAATCATGATATCATCTATAAACATAATAACACAATCCAAATAATACTTGAAATTTTTATTACTCAGATCCATAAATACAGTAGCAGGATTTGCTCTCCTAAGTTGCAGCACCAAATATTCATAATAACCATTTGATGTTGAAAGATTATCTTAAGCGCATCCTCTTAATGCTTAATTGATTATAACTAAATCAAAGATGAATATGAAAATCATAGAAGCACCATCAACTGATAAAAAATCATTAATAGATGTTAGGGAAAACTTGGTCTTCACAATAACCTTATTCAGCTTCTTGAAGTTGATGCATAATCTCATATTTTCGTCTTTTGTCCTAAATAAGACTAACTGCTTGATAAACCATTTAACAAAAAGTTCTAGCAACTCAATCTTAAGTTCTTCAGATTTGATTTTATCAATGCAATACGCTGCATTCAAAACAAAAGCTAAAGCCAAAACAAAATAAAAATAAACTCAATCTCCGTATCAGGCAGCAAATCAGTTTCCTCTTCTTCCCAAATAAAGCAATCAGCTTGAAAAACCTTTATCAGAAAGTTCCAGCAATTCAATGTTAAGTTCTTCAAATTTTGTTGTATCAATGCAATATTGTGCATTCAAAATTAAAGCTAAAGCCAAAAACAAATAACAAATAAACACAATCTGCCTACTTCGCGGCAAATCAGTGAAGTCTTCAGCAACACAAAAAAAAATTAAAAAAAACTTGAGTTAGCGATACACAATCTAAACTAGCATCAGACCTGACTGTATCCAGAACACAAGCATGACAATCAACACTTCATCATAAAAACCGCACATTAAATTGTCACCATAACACTCTTAAACTGAAAGGTGCTATAGAAAGCCTATTCCTTTTAAAANTGAACAGTAAAAGAAGAAAACAGTAAGCAGAAACTATAAACATACCATAACTAGTACCTATCAATTGCAGTCCTTTTCCTGTAAACCAAATCCCTCCTACCAGACATATCAATATAAAACATTTTTTCTCCTTAAAAAAGAAAATAATTGCAACCAAAATTATAACTTAATAAGTAATTATAATTTAATATGTGATAAATTCTTATGCTATGCATGAATGAANTTTGGGAATTGCATCTTTTATATTTATTAACCTTGATCGCTTCTTACAATTTCTAGCTGATTGTTCAATACCCTCGGTTTGTAATAGACGTCAAATAAAGTATTAAATAACNTTTGGGAATTGCATCTTTTATATTTATTAACCTTGATCGCTTCTTACAATTTCTAGCTGATTGTTCAATACCATCGGTTTGTAATAGACGTCAAATAAAGTATTAAATAATTAAATTATTATTTAGGCTATAAATGCCTTGAACTGAGTCGAAGTAATTAGAAGTTAAAAAACATTCTAATATAGATAATATTAAATTTCAAAGCTATGTCATATATCAAGTGTAACTAATTTTATTCAGTAAATATAATTTTGAATTCAATATTAAATGTGAATTAGAATTTAAAATTGCAAAATAATGGCTTGCATGATATAATATTTATTGTTATATCAATAAGTTGTAATTCTGAACTCACTTCAAATTTAAACAAAATGATATAAATGATCTGATGGCTACATATTTAAAGAAGGCAAACTTTTCAAAACAAAAAAATTAGTCGTGCCACACTAGAATTTAAAGTAATCACAAAATAATTTTGTAGGTGCATTCTTAAAATCCTAATCATCTAATTCATTATTTATGAATGGGAAGNATATTTAAAGAAGGCAAACTTTTCAAAACAAAAAAATTAGTCGTGCCACACTCAAATTTAAAGTAATCACAAAATAATTTTGCAGGTGCATTCTTAAAATCCTAATCATCTAATTCATTATTTATGAATGAGAACTAAGGATTTAGGGTGACTGAAGATGTTCCGCACATGTTATCTCCATTTCTTTAAGCATGCAATTTAATAATTTGAAGAAAAAATGTGGGCAAGAATATTCACTTAATTCATATTACAAATATTCAACCATAAGGCCATGTATATAAGGAACCCGTTCTCTCCAAATTTACAACCTTACCAAATATATCAATCGACACATGGATAAGAAATAAGTCTGAAAGAAACATAAATAAGAAGAGAATAAAACTGAGCAAGGAGTCTCAAATTATCTCCAATTATCCATCCATCCCTCTCTGAATGATCGTCATGTGCCTATCATGGAAAGGAAGCCGATCCTCCTAGATTTTAACACTCCCCCAAAAATTGGGTTGTAGATATCGTAGAGACCATGCTTGAGATTAAATTTGAGATGTTGCTTAAAGGAAGATCTTTGATAAAGACATTAGCAACTTGTAGGTGTTTCGGATTTAGTGCATAATTCCATTAACTTATTTTAGAAATAAAGTGCTTATCAATTTTGATATGTTTAGTCCTGTCATAACGCACACTATTCTTGGCAATACTTATAGTTGCTTGACTGCAATAAAACATTTGTATAGGCCTAATAGAGGTACAACCCAATTCCCTCAACAATTTCTAAATCCATATCCCTTCTTCACATATTCCCAAGGCAAGTGTTATATATTCTGATAATGCACTGCTTTTAAAGACAACAGCTTGTTTCTTACTTCTCTATGTAACCAAATTTTCCCATATATATAAGCAATAACCTGTGATAGGACATTCTGTCAGTGAGTTTCACAGCGCAACTTGCATTAAACTTAAATCTTTCTGTTTCTGATTATCTCAAAAATTAACCACTAATCAGAAGTCTAATTGAAAAACCTCAAGATCATATATATCATTTCTCAATGCTCTTAATTTAAGTTATTCATATATTGACTCACAACACTTACAGAGTATGCAATATCTAGCCTAGTTCGTGACGGGCAGATGAGTTTTTTTTATGAATCTTTGATATATTCCCTAATCCACATATATATGTTATTCTTCTTTATTAAACTTCTTGTTCTAATGCATTGGAGTATCAATATGTTTGCATCCAATCATTCGTCTATTTTAGCAAATCTAGGATGTATTTCCTCTTTGATATAACATTGCCAAAGAAATATCTCATGGCTCCTATGTCATTGATTTCAAACTCAGTGGCAAGCACGTTTTATTTTGAGAATTTCCTTATCGTCATCACTAGTAAGAATCATATCATTCACATGTACTATCAGTTCAGTAATCTTACCTCCCTAAGTGTGTTTTATGAACAGTGTATGATTAGTTTGACCTTAAGAATATCCATTGGATCACATAGTTTTAGCAAATCTTTTCAATAATCTCTTGGTGATTGTTTAAGATCGCGAAGAGACTTCCTAAGTTTAAATATAAAGTGTTTGTTAGAATCATTCACAAGTCCTCGTGGTATCTTCATGTATACTTCTTAAAAATCTTCAATAAGGTATTTTTTTTGTCATTGATGCAGTCACTACTCATTGTTAATTGATGCTATGAGGACAATTTGGACAGTGGTCGATTTAGCAACTAGTGCAAAAGTCTCTTGCTAGTCAATCTCATGGGCTTCATTGAAACTTTTTGCAATTAATATAGCACCGAATCTCTCAATACCACCATAAATTGTGTACCTGATGTTAAATACCCATTTACATCCAGCTGACCTCCTGAGAAAGTTTCGTAAGAATTCATAAGTCATTATGCTTTAGTGCTTCAACATCTTCTTCAACTACTTGCCTCAATTCTTGATTTTTAAGAGCTTCACGAATAAATTTTGAAATACGCACACAATAAAGGTTAAATATAACAGCTTCTAGGGTGAGGATAGCTTCCCACAAGCTACACACTCCTGAACTGGATATTTAAAATAAATTTTCTTGCCATCAACATTGGAAGAGGAAGGAGAGAAACTCATGTGTTATAGTCTTCTCACTCGAAATTTAAGGTGATATTAGACATGATTTTTGGCTTGATTTATCTTTGCAAGTTATCTTTCCACCATCTCAAGGTTTTTTTCTCCTAGTATACACACAAAGTTCTTTGTTATGAACTTCAAGTTGGGTTGATTGGATATTTTCATGTAGTGATGTTTCAGTGATAGAAGAGGTATGTTGTGGGCATAGTAGATGTCATTAAGTGAATCCCAAAATATATGTTTGTTTGCACTCTCCCCCTGAATATCAGATTTAGAATAGTGATTGATTTTCAAAAAATGTGGCATCCCTAAAATTGTAGTATTTTCTGGAAACAAGTGAGTAGCATTTATAGCTATTTTTAAAAGCTAAACTTGATGAGAAAGAAAACGCTTGTTCCTTCTCTCAGCTATCACATTTTTTATGGGTATCAATACAAGAAATGAATAAGACAAGTCATCTAGCCCCACTTAGAATTCTTATTTTTGAAGGTTCTAAATATCACAATAAACAATCGAAAAAGACTGTAAGGGTTTATACTGGGTCATGGGAAACGACAAGTTACGAGAGTACCAAAGAAAGTAATCACACCATTAACTCACCCACGTCTACAAGATCGTGTATTCATAATACCGTTGCACTTTCTAAAAAGGATACAGAAGCCATCTGTAGACAAAAATCTGGCATGACACATGTCTACAATAATTCTAGTGTGTTTCTCAAGTTGACAAATCTCGCATTCATGTGTACTAGATCTTTTTATTGATATACAAATGTAGAATTGAGTATACAATTTTGCAATATAATTGAAATTAGAATGAGCGGGGCAACAATGTCATAACATGACTTATTTTTCACCAGACAGACTCACAAATTTGAGGACAAGATGGAGGTGGGACCACTTGTGGGTTTAGAGAATGGCTTTCCTTGAGCAGGCATAAGCTTTGATGTATTTCAGCACTATCAATCACCTTCCATGAAATCATCACCTAAAATTTACAAGAAATAGCAAGGAATATAGTTATATAATTCATATCATGAGTAAACTCATTAATTAAAATTAAATTACAATGCAACTGTGGAACATATAAAGAAGAAAAAAGAGTAATATCCCAAGAGAGCTCTATATCTTATTCAGCAAATTTTTGCTAGAGAAATGAGTAATATTTCGAGAGAGCTCCATATCTTTTTCATCAATTTTTTAGTGCGATACATATGTAAATCTGACAGATCAAGATAAAAAACATGTTGATGGTTGAGTAGAACATTTATATCTCCAGTCATATGATCAGATATCTGAATCTCTTGTTGTTGACAAGATGAGAGATTGATATACTACATTAGTATGTCATGAGGCTGGTGTGATTTTCCAAATTACCTCAAAGAAATTTTTTCAAGACTTCAAATTATTCCTTGGTGAATGGGTCCACCAACCATTCAGATGTGGTTGCAGCATTCACCTTGCACTCTTGATCTTTCCTTCCCTGTCCAAGTTCCTAATCTGCGAGCTTGCCATGGAATTTCTAACAAATGTATTTGAAGTGCCCAATTTTCTTACAATAACCATATGTAGTTCGGTTTCGATCTCAAACAACTTTGCAGTATTCTCAGTGTTGGGATAAGTATCACTGGCAGCCTCCCAAATTTCTTTAACTATTTTGTAAAGCAAAAAAATTTATCCTACTTCAGCAGTCATTGAGTCGACTAGCTAATAAATAATCATATGTTCTTTAATCTTCCATGTGCGACGGTTAGGATCAGTGAGCTCAAGAATTTTGTCTTCTCCCATGAGAAGTTCCTCTTTTTTAACACAAACGTACATAAACACAGATTGAAACTATCGCAGGAAGTTATGGTCATTAAGTTTATGATTTGTGATAAAAGAAAAGAGTGCATGGTCTATTTGGACAGAATTTCAAAAATCTGATTCAAAACTAACCTCCGGAGTAGAACTATACACATTCATTTTGTACTTGATCATAAAACCTAGCAACATGGATGATTCTAGCTACTGGAAGGTTCTTGGAGAGGCTTCGGCAACTGTAGTAGTGTGCAGAGGAGGGTTTGCAAGCAAAAGGAGAGCTAGGATTTGTTACCTTGCTTATTACCACAGCAGAACTACGCAGAGAAACCGGATGAAGACAGCAACGCAAACGAAGCCAACTAATGCATGATGCCCTAATCCTATTGGAGGACAAACAAAATAAATAGAGCCAACTAGTGATTCAAACAAAACAAACGAGTGATTCAAACGCATGATTCAGACAACACTGGCAAACGAATATGCAATCCATACATGTAATTCAGATGAACAAGCGATTCAGACGAGGCCAACAAACAATCCCGCAAAACCAATTTAACCGACAAATGATTCCAACAACAAAGACTTGTTTATAATACCATGAAGAAAAAACATTGGAGATAATATTCATTTAGTTATAATTACAAAAACTCAACCATAAGGCCATATATATAGGGAAGCTTGTCTCTCCTAATTTATAATCTAACCAAATATATTTAGCTTAAACATAGAAAGGAAATAATTCTGAAATAAGCCTAAATAGAAAGAGAATAAAACTAATCAAGAAGTTTCCAAATTATCTCTAATTAATCTAACAATAACTTCTCGGATGGTCGCTTTGAGCCCACCAAAGTATGTTGATCCTCCTAGATTTCCACATATTTCTTACAAGGTTATTGTGGATTGATCTTCTATTTAACATGTACATAGCTTAGAATGTCAGCAATAAGTCCAAGTTCAACCACAGCTATTGTTCACAACAATGAAGAAAAAATAATGTGAGCCGTCATAATTCAAATTTCTTCAATTAATGTGTCGGTCAATTAGAATACGATAGAGCTCAAAGGCTTTTAAAATCAATTACACCTACCTCCCTCCCTCTTTATCTCTATAACTATAATCCTATTTGCAACCAAACTACAACTAAAATTACCATAAGACCAAATAGTTAAACTAATTGTAATAATGATTAAAGGGACCTTATCTTTTCTCACATAGCATTTCTTAGAGATATGATAATTAAGATAAACTTCATTTAAAGAAAACATAAGAAATTTTCCAAAATAAAAAATATCCTCATCAAGCTGTGGATAATTAAGTAAAATGCTTTCAAAAAAATGTTAATAAAAAACATTGACAAAAAAAAAGTCATGGAATTCTATAAGCAAACAGGGGAAAAATCGGGAGCCTTGCTCAGCTAACCGCACAGGAATAATTATTTTCCCTTCTCTTCGAGCAAATGATTGCTCTCAAATTCATAAGTTATCATCCCAGCAAGCTACCCCAAAACCCTCCAAATTGCAAACAAACATAAGCAAAATAAATAAATGAAGATAATAAAAATCATGCACAATGAGAAAGAGAGAGCGCTCAAAGAACATATATATTGACAAAATACACTGAGCAAGTTTTATGGTGACAACTCGTCATCTTCATTGTCTTAATCTCTTAAAATCATAAAAGATAATTTTAAAGGGAAAACCAAAGCTAGACTAGAGTTCTTGAAAGATTACCAATCTCGTGCCTGCCCTCTATTTAAAGAAAGAGAGAAAGAAGACTTATAAAGTTAGTCTTCTACAACTAACCTTATGACCATTANAATTCTATAAGCAAACAGGGGAAAAATCGGGAGCCTTGCTCAGCTAACCGCACAGGAATAATTATTTTCCCTCCTCTTCGAGCAAATGATTGCTCTCAAATTCATAAGTTATCATCCCAGCAAGCTACCCCAAACCCCTCCAAATTGCAAACAAACATAAGCAAAATAAATAAATGAGGATAATAAAAATCATGCACAATGAGAAAGAGAGAGCTCTCAAAGAACATAGATATTGACAAAATACACTGAGCAAGTTTTATGTTGACAACTCGTCATCTTTATTGTCTTAATCTCTTAAAAGCATAAAAGATAATTTTAAAGGGAAAACCAAAGCTAGGNCTCAAAGAACATAGATATTGACAAAATACACTGAGCAAGTTTTATGTTGACAACTCGTCATCTTTATTGTCTAAATCAAAAGGGAAAACCAAAGCTAGGCTAGAGTTCTTGAAAGATTACCAATTTCGTGCCTGCCCTCTATTTAAAGAAAGAGAGAAAGAAGCCCTAGAAGAAGACTTATAAAGTTAGTCTTCTACAACTAACCTTATGACCATTGTTTTTCACATGTCACCCAATCGAACATCAATACACAATCCAACTAGGAGAGTTAGAAGAGCTTATTTAAAAGCTTATTTTTACTTGGAAATTCTATTTGTGAGGTATATTTCACTTGATAATTGTGATGTAAACAAAAAAAATAACTTCATTAATATTGTCATTTTATTTTCTTTTTATTCAATAATGTACTATAAAACTTTATCGTTGTCACGACACAGTCCGATGCCTAGAATTAACTAAGACGGGAACTACAGTCGGACGANAGTTTATTTTTACTTGGAAATTCTATTTGTGAAGTATATTTCACTTGATAATTGTGATGTAAACGAAAAAAATAACTTCATTAATATTGTCATTTTATTTTCTTTTTATTCAATAATATACTATAAAACTTTATCATTGTCACGACACAGTCTGATGCCTAGAATTAACTAAGAAGGGAACTACGGTCTGACGATATTAATATTTCATTTAACTTTTCACAAAATGTATCAAAAACTTCCAACAAATAGAAGATCTATTGATCCACAATGTGCAATAAAATTAAACATCCAAAAACATCAACATAATCTAAAAAACCACATCTCAAACTAGTAATGAACAGTAAAAGAAGAAAACAGTAAGCAGAAACTATAAACATACCATAACTAGTACCTATCAATTGCAGTCTTTTTCCTGTAAACCAAATCTCTCCTACCAGACATATCAATATAAAACATTTTTTCTCCTTAAAAAATAAATTAATTGCAACCAAAATTATAACTTAATGAGTAATTATAATTTAATATGTGATAAATTCTTATGCTATGCTATGCATGAATGACTAATAGAAAATGCAGTTCATTTCATTAAAATTCTAATTTATCTCTTCACATTTCACATTAAGTATTTACTAGTTTCACCTCTTTAATAATCATCACATAATTAACGGCATACCCAAAAATATCTTCAAAAATGTGCCAAAAGGTACCCTCAAATATGTACCCAAAGGTACCCTCATATTGCATATGAAATGCATATTTACCATTTCTTTTAACGTGCACAGTTACATCGCATCTCTTATCAGCACCATCTAGGAGTAATTATGTGTAACTTAAGTATTTACTTTCATTTCATATGAATTTAAAATCATTTAATGTACATTTATCAATATGTTGTTTTCTTCTCATCCCTTATATTATTTCATGCTTTCAAAATGAAATTCATGAATGAAGTATTGGTTTTAAATTATCTATTTGAAATTATTCATTCAATTAAACATTAATCCATGCATAAAAAAATAATCACTCACATTGCTTTCAAGAGTTTTTTGAAATATCAATCACTTCACTTCTTTCAATCAATACTTAAATCAATTAAATATGCATATGATTATAAGGGTTTCATTCTAAAAGAAAGATTAACAGATATAATGACATATAAATAAATTGACTCATAAGTCAATTAGGCAATTCCCTGCCTTAAAAAAATTTGTTTGCTTCTTGTACAAAACTCTTCTTTCCCCTTAAAACTCTAATTGATTCACCTCTAATCTTCTACATTTATATTTGATTAAATTAAACAGGTTATTAGCATTTAGCAAGTAAATCAATATTTCCTATTCAAGTAAATTGATATCATAAAACTATAAATACCCTAGATTCAGTTCTTATTGTTCTTGCACAGNAAGAGCTTATTTAAAAGCTTATTTTTACTTGGAAATTCTATTTGTGAAGTATATTTCACTTGATAATTGTGATGTAAACGAAAAAAAAACTTCATAATATTGTCATTTTATTTTCTTTGTATTCACTAATATACTATAAAACTTTATCATTTTCACAACACAGTCCGATGCCTAGAATTAACTAAGACGGGAATTATGGTCGGACGGTATTAATATTTCATTTAACTTTTCACAAAATGTATCAAAAACTTCCAACAAATAAAAGATCTATTGATCCACAATGTGCAATAAAATTAAACATCCAAAAACATCAACATAATCTAAAAAACCACATCTCAAGCTAGAAATGAACAGTAAAAGAAGAAAACAGTAAGCAGAAACTATAAACATAGCATACTAGTACCTATCAATTGCAGTCTTTTTCCTGTAAATCAAATCTCTCCTACCAAACATATCAACATAAAACATTTTTTCTCCTTAAAAAAGAAATTAATTGCAACCAAAATTATAACTTAATGAGTAATTATAATTTAATATGCGATAAATTCTTATGCTATGCTATGCATGAATGACTAAAAGAAAATACAGTTCATTTCATTAAAATTCTAATTTATCTCTTCACATTTCACATTAAGTATTAACTAGTTTCACCTCTTTAATAGTCATCACAGAATTAACGCCATACCCAAAAATATCTTCAAAAATGTGTCAAGAGACACCCTCAAATGTGTACCCAAAGGTACCCCCATATTGCATATGAAACGCATATTTACCATTTCCTTTAACATGGACAGTTACATCGCATCTCTTATTAGCACCATCTAGGAGTAATTTTGTGTAACTTAAGTATTCACTTTCATTTCATATGAATTTAAAATCATTTAATGTGCATTTATCAATATGTTGTTTTCTTCTCATCCCTTATACTATTTCATGCTTTCAAAATGAAATTCATGAATGAAGTACTGGTTTTAAATTATCTATTTGAAATTATTCATTCAATTAAACATTAACCCATGCATAAAAAAAATAATCACTCACATTGCTTTCAAGAGTTTTTTGAAATATCAATCACTTCACTTCTTTCACTCAATACTTAAATCAATTAAATTTGCATATAATTATAAGGGTCTCATTCTAAAAGAAAGATTAACATATCTAATGACATATAACTAAATTCACTCATAAGTCAATTAGGCAATTCTCTGCCTTAAAAAAATTTGTTTGCTTCTTGTATAAAACTTTTCTTTCCTCTTACAAGTCTAATTGATTCACCTCTAATCTTCTACATTTATATTTGATTAAATTTAACAGGTTATTAGCATTTAGCAATTAAATCAATATTTCCTATTCAAGTAAATTGATATCATAAAACGATAAATACCCTAGATTCAGTTCTTATTGTTCTTGTACAAGGCTTTAAATTGCACACGAGTTGTCCCCCTTCTTCGCATCAAATTCATCTATTTACAATATCTGATTTAAATTCATAAATCATTAATTTTAATCTTATAATCTATTTAATTAATTAGCTTACTATATTTTAAACTTAAACTAAATCAAGTTTATTTAATTTAAATTAAAACTCACAACTTTTACCTTACTTTAAGCTCGGTCGGCAACCCTATCTCACTCACGCTTGAGTTCGGCTCCCCTTCTCTTCTTCTCGCACGTGAGCACGATGTTGATCATGTCTCCTCTTCTTCTTCTTCGTGCTCGACGAAACTTAAGAAAGCAGCACACGCAGAAGTTCGACTCTTTTTCTTCCTCCTCTTCCTCTAAGCACACCCAATTGTTCTCCTCCGCATATCGTGATAATGCACAGAGCCACTTCTTTCTTCTTCCTCAACGCAGACTCCTAATCTTCCTCCTATTTCAACACAGGTAAAATTCACAAGTAGGGCACGACGAGCTTCAGCTCCTCTTCGTCATTTCTTCCTGCATGCAAGCATACTCCTTCACCCGATCCGCTAGAGCTCATCGTCACCTCCTACACACGTAAACGATTAAACTCATACATATGCACACAGTGACTTTCCCTTCTTGTCTCCCACTCTCAATTACGACAGTTTCTCCTCTCCCACTCACTCGCTATCTTTTTCTTTGGTTAAAATGAGTAATATGACTCTTAAGTCGTAATTGAATGGGTGTTTATCTTAGTACCTATTCGATTTATTATTGTCATTATTATTTAATTTGTATTTATTTATTTTACGTTATTACAATCTCCCCTACTTATAAAAGTTTCATCCTCAAAATTTAATAAATAAGCATAAAGATAAACATACCCCCAATTAAAAAGTTGTAGATGTTTTTCTTGCATCTCAGAGACCTTCTCCCAAGTAGCATACTTCTCTGATTCATATTTCCATAAAATCTTCACAAAAAGGGATATCTTTGTTCCGCAACTTCTTCCTGTATTTGTAAGCCACTCAATTCTCTCCACAATCTCAAATGGACCAACAAATCTGGGCTCAATTTCCTATCATCCCAAGTCATTGCACACATTTCAATGGACCGACATTGTTAAAAACAAACCCTTCAGCCTCAAACTCAACAAATTTATGCTTGGTATCATAATATTTACTTTGTCTATCCTACAATACCCTCAATCTGTCTCTAATCAGTCTAATCTTCCCAGTAGCATAATCAATCAAATCATATCAGCTCCAATTTTCTTTCGTTTACCTGTTTCAACCCAACAAAGATTTATCCAACATTTCCATCCATACAAGGCTTCATATGGAGTCATCGCATTGAAAACCTGATAATTATTATTATAAGCAAACACTATGAAAGGTATATGTGATTCTCAACCTCCACCAAAATCAAAAACACATAACCTTGATAGATCCTCCAAGACTTGAATGGTACTATCTGACTAACCATCTGTTTGAGGGTGAAAAGCTATATTGAAAGTTAATCTAGTGTCCAAAGCTTCATGAACCTTCTTCCACGATCCGGAAGCAATCCTGTCATCTCTATCAGAGACAACAGAAGGCACCCCATGCAACCACACAATTTGATCCACATATAGTTTAACTAACTTCTCAACTAAATCTGTCCATCTAATAAGCAGGAAATGTGAAGACTTCGTCTATCAATAATTAGCCAAATAACATCAGGATCCTGACATGATCATGGCAAACCAATAATAAAATCCATCGCAATCTATTCTCATTTTCACTCTAAAAAAGATAAAGGTTGCAACTGACTTCCAGGACGATGATGCTCTGCAATCACTGGTTGTTATGAAGAACACTAGGCCACAAATTTTGCCACATTTCTCTTCAATCATAGCCAACAAAAAGCTTCTTTGAGTTCTGAATACATTTTCTTATTCCCTAGGTGAATAATATATCTAAATTAAAGTGTTTCCCCAAGAATTTCTTTCCTCAGATCATCAACACCCAGAACATAAACAATGTCTTTATACCTCAATAGATCATCTGGATCTAGCTCATAATTCTCTAAATTGTATGTCTTATTCTGCTCCACATCTTTCTAAATACTGCCAAATCTGGCTAAAAAAAACTCAAAGTCAGCCCTTTAAAGATGACTACACCATCAACTCATATAGTTGAACTATACTATAATCACCACATTTGCCTTCCCAGCATGCTAAATAAATAAATAATTCAAATAACAATAAGTTTTTTCTACTCAGCGCATCTGCCACCACATTTATCTTCCCAAGATGAAATTGAATATTTAAATCATAATCCTTAAAAAATTTTAGTCGTTTCCTCTGCCTAGTTTTCAACTTTTTTTGAAGAAAAATACATTTCAAACTTTAATGGCCAGTAAAAATTTTACATCAAACTCCATACAGATAATACATTTATATCTTAAATGCAAATACAGTTGCAACAAACTCCAAATCATGCGCGAGATAGTTCTTTTCATGATTTTTTAATTGATGTGATGCATAAGAAATGACATTACCATGTTGCATAAGCACACTGCTCAAACCATCAAAGAAACATCAACGAAAATTTTAAATACGTCAGAGCCAAAAAGAATGGCCAAAACTTGAGCAAAGATTAAGCAAAGCTTCAACTTCTGAAAATCCTACTCACAACGATCAGACCAGGCAAACTTCACTGTCATTTGAGTCATCCTAGACAACGACATAGCAATCTGTGATAACCTTTTAACTAACCTCTATAATAATCGGTCAGATCAAGTAAACACCTGACTTCGGAGACAGTAGTAGGTCTTAGTCAATCTACAATCATTTTAACCATATTTTGATCCACAGATATATCATGTCCACTGATAATGTGCCAAAGAAAAACCACACTTTTAACCAAAAAATCAGATTTAGAGAATTTGGCATAAAGTGCATACTCCTTCAAAGCCGTAGCACATGTAATTGATCTGTATGACTGACTTAATCCATCGAATACACCAGAATATCATCCATAAAAATGATCACAAAAATTTCCAGAAACTGCATAAAAACTCTATTTATCGGGTTCATGAAAACTGCTTGAGCAATTATCAGTCCAAATGGCATCACGACAAATTCATCAACCACATGCTTCTGTGATGATTGTTCAACATTTAACTACTATTGAACAATATGCTCCTATGATCTTTGTTCAGCAATTAATGATGGGTTAGTTTATTTTTTAAAGCGTAAACATAAATACACAAGACATGCAATATAACCAACGAAGCAAGCATAAGAAAAAAGAAACATTATAACATACCAATTATAAATCATGAAAAAAAAAGTAAAGCTTATAAAACTAGATTATCATATATGAAAAAAATTTAATGATTCTTACAATATATGAAACAATAATTCATAAACAAAATTATAACTATATTCAAATGTTAAAACATCCATGTGCATACACACTATAGTTATAAATCAAAAAAAGACATTACTTGAAATGGAGACAAATCTTCACAACCAAATGAGTGTAATGGCCCTCAAGAAATTTCTAATTTTATGTCCATGTCAACCCAATTTGCCAATCATGTCACTAAAAAAGTATAATTGATGTTTCACATCCATCAATAATGCAAGCATAACTTATATAAATGTTATATCAAATTATTAATAACAATCTGATATAATAAAGCATTTACCAACAATATGAGTACAATTATTATATTAGCAAAATTTATATATATGAGCAAGATTTATTCCACATTGACTAAAGCAATGTATGTAAAACAAATGATGCCATCATACGAATCATTTCAAAAGATTTGGACTTAAGAGTTTTGCTGCAATAAATAAGATAAGCCTAACCACATGCCATAAGAGATATTAATGTGAGTTTAAATTTTTTTACAAATGTGAAAGGCGTGATTTGCTATGTATTAAACATGTAAGTGAATCAAAAACAAGTGATAAAGATGATGTCACCAATTAAGAAGGCTGTGATTATCTCCTGGAAAAAAAGGCGACCTACTGTTAGATGTAGCTCTCATGACCAATGGTTTTCTCAGATCCAGTGTACAGCACGAGACTATAACCAACTAGAAAACCCTAAATACCAAACCAATAACACAGTCACATGTATTGAACTACAATAAGCATTCCAAAAACTCATGATTTCTTCACAAATCAAGCTAGGTCATTTCATTTCGAGTAAGAAATCCAAATTACATGGACTTTTAAGCAAAAACTTATCACATAATAAACCTAGTTTATTAGTTATCATAAATTTTGT
>JXCR01120052.1:12515-24588 GCA_002079205.1 Phalaenopsis hybrid cultivar | reverse complement strand
ATATATCTATCTATATATATATATCTATATATATATATATATACATACATATACATACATATACACATATACATATCTATATATACATATACATATATATATATATACACATACATACATATACATATATATATATACACATACATACATATACATATATATATATACATATACCTACATATACATATATATATATGTATGTATGTATGTATATATATTTATATGTATATGTATGTATGTATGTATATATATTTATATGTATATGTATGTATGTATATATATATATATATATGTATGTATGTATATATATATATGTACATACATACGTATATACATACATACATATACATACATACATACTTACAAAAAGAGAGAATGAAATGAAAGATGAACAGTCCATAGAAAAAAGACTTTTCCTTTTATTCATGAAATTGTTCCCATTTATATAGAAGCCCCTTGAGAAAATTACATCTTTAGCCAACTTCAATGGGGGCTTTACTAGTCATTATTTTTATTATTTTATCACTATTTTATTAGGGGCATTACAGATCACTTTTATCCTCTTTGACACCTTTTCATAATTATAACTAATATTTATTGGATTTATAGAGGGAAGCTCTAGTCTTTATCGGTGGTGCCTTATTAAAATACTCCTTCTTTATAATGGCCTCCACAAGCTCAGCCATTAAAACCCTAAGGGGGTCTTATGTTCTTCATAGTTCGGCTGCTCATTGTAATGAGATGGTCGTTGATCAAAATATCAGGTCCAACCATGATTATTTCTGCATTCATTATGGTTCTGACTATGTTGATTTCTTGTAAGTCTCATGTCTTTTAAAAGTTGTATTTCAATTATAAATACCATACAAATAATTTTGATGATCGTTTGAAATAATTTTTACGTAAAACCCTTTATGTTAAATTTTTATGCTTCAGGATTGTTATCGTAAACCCTAAATAATCATTTTCTTCAATGTGTCAATCCAGTGATTCAAATTGTATTATGTAAGTTACATGATCTTCATAATTACATATGAAGATCAAGCAAACCAATTTGATGGTTGTTGGATGTCATTTTTTTCATGAAATTTTGCGCTTATGGCTTCCATGCACGAAAAATGGTCATACATAAATATATTTTTTAATGAATTATTATTTTGAAAATGGGCTTTGTCGTTACATCTATATGGTCAACATCTTTCAAATGAGTTACTCTACATTTAATTTTAACTCCATTTGGAGGTCCATTGAGCCAAAGATTAATCGGGAGACATAAAAATGATAATTTGACCATAAGTACCTAAAAATGACTTCAAATCAACCCGAGACATCAATTATTGTTGTTCTAAATTCAAAAATATATAATTTGGACTAAGATAATAAACTTAAAGTTTTGCTCAAAATCTACAGATTTATCTCTCTAAAATGTTTGGGCCCACTTTAACAGATATATTTTTTCATAGAGTTTGAATTAGTCAAAAACTACTTGGACCATTAAATTCCTTTCTTTTCATAGAAAGAAATATTAATATCAGCTAAGGTCCAACCAAAAGCTTTTGTATATCTTTTTAATGTATCCAAAAGTCTTTCCTCTTGTAAATCATTTAACTCTGAAGATATAATAACATGTAATGTAGATGAATTTCCCATAAACACATACTTCAAGTGGTTAGGCAATATTTTTAACTCAAGTTCAGGTGGTTTTATAATTGATTCTTGCAAATCATTTAATTCTGAAGACATAATAACAGGTAATGTAGATGAGTCTCCCAAAAATACATACTTCAAGTGGCTAGGTATATTTTCAACTCAAGTTCAGGTGGTTTTATAATTGACAGAACTAGATTCTTATCAGCATTTCTTGTAATATCTAACATCTCAAATCTTTCCTAAACATAATCTAATTCTTCATTTTATATTTTGTCCAAAATAACTTCATCATTATATTCAAATTTTTTTTTCTTTAAAATATTCTTTAAAATGCCCGTTCAATAGATGTTCACTAATTTCCATGTGAAAATATTCATTATCACTTTAAACAGTAAGGTATTTCATAAATTTCACAATGTTAAAAGTCACTTCTTGATCGTTAACTCTCATAGTTAATTGTCCCTTCTAAACATCTATCATAGCTCTTCCAGTAGTTAAAAAAAGTCTCCCTAAAATTATAGGTATTTCTTTATCTTCTTCCATATATAAAACAACAAAATCCACAGGAAAGATAAATTTATCAACTTTTACTAACACATCTTCTATAACTCCCTTAGGATAAGTAACTAAACGATCTGCTAACTGAAGAGTTACAGAAGTAGGTGAGACTTCCCCTAATCCTAATCTTTTGAAAATTGATAGAGACATATGATTAATGTTGGCTCCCAAATCACATAAAGCTCTTCCATAAAATCTTTCACTGATAGCACATGGTATATTGAAACTACCTGGATCTTTTAATTTTTTAAGAAGCTTTTTCTGAATAATTGCACTATACTCTTCGCTAAGTGCAACCTCATTATCAGTGAACTTCCTTTTCTTGTTCAAAATATCTTTCATAAACTTCACATAATTGGACATTTACTCTAAAGTTTCTATGAAATAAATATTTACCGTTAATTTCTTAAGAATTTCTATAAACTTGGAAAATTGTTTATCCTTTTTGTATTGTTTCAATCTTTGAGGAAACAGTGGTGGAGGTTTTTCCATAGTAATTTTCATTGGTGTAAGTGGATATTTTAAATCTGGATATTCATGATCCTTTTTTTTTTCTGAATCCACTTTCTCTTTTTCAGTTTCTATTTCTTTATGCATTCTTATTTCTAATTCTTTTCCACTTCATAATTGTATCGCTTTTATCTATTCTTTTCCTTGATCTTTAGGATTTAATTCCACAGTACTATGAAAAGTTCCCAATGTTCGGTTACTAAGGACAGTAACGATATGCCCCAATTGGTTTTCAATATTCTTGATAGCAGTTCTCTAATTTTGTAGCTGGTTTCCTTGAATTTGTAATTGATTTCCTTGATTTTGCAATTATTGACCCTTGTTCAATTTCAGCTCTTCCATAGACAAATTTTTTTCCTTAAATTGAGTGTTACTATTAAATCTTGGAGGATAAGAAGGTCTATAATTAATATTTCCTTGGTTGGATGAATTTCCCAATGGGTTTACTTGGTTGTTTGCCCATTGTTGATTTGTAGAAGAATTGTTATTTCAATTAAAGTTAGGATGACTCTTCCAACCTGGGTTATAATAGTTCGAATAAGGTTTATTGGGTCTATTGTTAATAGCATTTAGAGTCGCATAATTAAGTTGAACATCCACAAATTGCCAATGAATTCTCTTCCATCATAGTAGGTGTTGGAGAATAATTCATTACATAATGATCTAATTTCTTTTCTCTTCCATCATAGTAGGTGTTGGAGAATAATTCATTCCATAATGATCTAATTTCTTTGACATTGCAGCAATTTGCATAGCTAAATTAGATATTGCATCAGAATCGTGGATATTAGCTACTCTTTTAGGATTTATCCTTTCAGAGGGCCATTGAAAATTGTTGGTAGTCATCTCTTCTATTAACGAATAAGCCTCATCAAAAGGTTTTGAGAATAAAGACCCACCAGCCGCAACATGAATTAGCAGCTACATCAGGATTTTGGATAGATAAGTGAATTTCTTCTGCTGTAGGATTTGCATAATCTTATAGAGGTCTCAGTTGATATTCATTTTCTTTTCCTTGATTGTTCACATTATTTTCCATTGTGTCAGGATTTCTAGGTTCTTTTCTTAGTTTTCTAATTCTCCTAACAGTGCGTTCTAATTCCAAATCATATGGTATAAGATTTTCAGGTCCAAATTTACACATACAATTGAAATTAGTACACAGAAAAATAGTTAACTAAATATGAAAATAAGTTGCAATTCAAGTAAAAGTTTTCTAATAGTCCTAATTTGTCTGTTACTCTAATTATGATTTTTTTAAAATCTAATTTTACTCTCCGGCAACGGCGCCGAAAACTTAACAATGACTTTATATATGCTTAAAAATATAAGAATTTGATATTGCCGCTAGAAGATTTAAAACCCCGACAACGGTGCCAAAAACTTGACAACATTTATAGATTTGATAAAGATGTGTATAAAATATTCAATAATTACAAAGTCACACTTATCAACATAAGTATACGTATCGCTCAAGTAATACAGGACTCTAATGGAGTCCTGGATATCGATCCCATAAGGAGTAATATTAGAGGCTATGAACTTAAGATTTAGAAAATTAATACTTAATCACAACAATATAGTTCAAATTGCATATTTATCATTAATAGCAATTGAAATAAAAATTAATTTTAATAAACTCTCAATCAACTAATTCTACTAATAAAGTTTCTAATGTGAAGTTCAATATATAGCAAAGCATCCTTCTCATTGTCAAGAAATTTAAGTAAATGGATAAATTGAATCAGTTCGAATTATATTGTGTCAAATAAGAGCATACCTATTCTTTACCCTTTGGACCAGACATAAAGAACATTGACTAATTCTATGCTTGGTTGCTGAATCTGTGGCTAGGCTGGGAGGATACCGGCTCTCACTTCGGAGCTCCCACGTTCCCCTCGCCCGAGGGTTAACATCTACACTTCAACACCCAAACGATTGGACCAAATTAAGGATTTTAGTCTGTCACTCTAAAATTTCCAATTCTATGTGTGATAATTTTTATTTCCCTATTTATTTGCACCCAACTTTTAAGGACCTTGACCTCCGTAAATCTTGGATGTAATACTCACTTTAGTTGTAAAACTCAACATATTTTAACAAATCAATTGGCCAAATTGAAAGTAAATGAAGATTAAAGTGAAAAGATCATCACAACTTCTTTAACATTCTCATGGCACAACCAATTCAATCACAAAATCTCAAGACAAGGTGAAAGACAGAGAAAACTACTCAGAACTCATGGAGAAGATACAACAAAACTTGGATTTCATATATAAAAGTAAAGTCATACAAACTACAATAAGTAAATACAACTTATCTCGAATTCCTCCACAAGTAAATCCTCGAAGTTCCTCTGAATCTCTTCCTTTCTTTATAGAACACAGATTTCTCCTTCGAAGCCGCAAGGAGGAAGAAATCTCTCACTTTCCTTCCACTCTTACAATCTCTCGAAGAATTCCTCACAATACCTAACCCTAAATTACACTTCTCTGGACTCCTTGGACTCTCCGGACTCTCTGGACTCCCCCATTTTTTGCCTCCAAAATGTTTCTCTTAAAGGTGTAGAAGAGTTTTCAAGAGTTGCCTAAGCGTCCCTTCAAAAATCGTCCACATTCAATGCATCTATTGAGAGAATCGTCGTTCTCGCCGTCGACAAACTCTATGGCATTGTCGGCGGCCTTCTAGAATATTTAATTCTAGACTCTCGGGAAAAACCCGTCGTCAGCAACGTTGATGACGCCATCGGCGCCCAAGATCAAATCTTCAAATTTTTGTCCTTTTTGCTCCAAATTCACTCTTTTTGTATCTTTTTGCTCCAATGACCCTAATTCATCATTCCTGCAACAAAACATCAAAAATACATTTGCATCTTTTTGCTCTAATGACCATAATTCAACATACCTGCAACAAAACATCAAAAATACCTTTTTTTAAAGTGTAATATCATCAAAACCAGTGTAAAATAGGTATGAAAATCTCAACATATTTTTCTTTGGTCATGACCCATCGGTACAAAAACATATTCTTTCAAAAAAGTTGTTTCTGTTTCCACAATAGATTTCTCAACATTCATGGAAACTCCTACATCATTTGTTAAATGTCATTCATCATCATGATTCCCCTCAAGATTATCCGTGTTAGTGATAATTTTGTGAACCATGGAATAACAATGATATCATTGTTAATTTCAGGTTTAAGATTCATACCCACGTTAATGACTGTAGTAGGTTGATTAGGCTCTAAATTTTCTGTATTGACAATCAAAATTTCTTGATTTTGAGAGACGTCCATATGACTCATATTCTCCATTCTTGATTTCTTTAATTATTTCTTACCACGTAATTCAGGATGAGCATTAAAGCAATGAGTGAACAAATGACCGAGCATCTTGCAATGAGTATAGTAACTAGGCACAAACTCCTTTTCTACAGGTTGACACTATCAATCCACTTCACTCCCAATCCAAACTGAATAATGAAAGTAAGTAGTAATATCCCTTTCAACTGGAACTCTGGCCATAAATGGCCATGTACAATGAAGAGTAGCCAGATCAAGCTTTAAAGGTTTGCCATATATTGCTAAAGAGAATAATATTTGCTGATTGAATAAATGCAAATTTAATCTAGGAAAACTTATCCAAACCGGCACAATTGGAGGTTCTTCCATCTGATTGAAATCAGGAGTCCATTTAAAAATCTTCATGTGACATTTTTCTATAAAGATGACTTTCTTGGAAAATATAGTAGTATAATCCTCCTCCTGTTGTAACTTAATCATGAGATTTCTCCCATCAATAAGTCCAGCTTTCCAAAGACTTGATAAACCACATTCTATAAAATATTTCTTTATAGCCTCAAATTGAGGATGAGCAAAAGTAAACTTACTAATCAAAGTAAATTTCATTAGATCTATAAACATCTTAGTATCATTCTCCTGAAGAAATAACATCAGTTTATCGTTTTTCTTTGAGGCTTTCTTCAATAGTCCATCTGCATCACTTTCAGGCAACTCATCTCTAAAAGAAGAAGTAAAAAGAACATCTATCGAAGGTGGGCTACAAATTGTAATTGCATCCTTATACGATAAAAAGTTATTACGAATCAGAGAAGCCTTCCAAAAACTTAAAATGGAGAGATTCAAAATATCATAGCGGAGAAGAAGATCCACCAACTGAATCAAAAAGAAAGGAAGAAGAGCCCTAATTTTGAGCAGTCGTGAGGAATCAAGTATTTGGGAGCAAGTATTAATCTTATGGCTCTACCAATTTTTAGAAGGTTGGGTCCAGGAGAAATTTCGCTTACTACTGTAACTCTTCAGTTAGCTCATCATTCGAGTACCTATCCTAAAGGAGTTATAAAAGATGTTTTGGTAAAAGTTGATAAATTTATTTTTCCAGTGGATTTTATTGTGTTAGATATAGAGAAAGATAACAAAATTCCTATCATTTTAGAGAGACAATTGCTTGTCACTGGAAGAGCTTTGATAGATGTGTAGAAAGAAGAGTTAACAATGAGAGTCAGTGATCAAGAAGTTACATTTAATATATCAAAATTAATGAGATACCCAGCAAAAGGAAGAGATGATGAATGCTTCAGAATGGAAATTAATGATTATTTAAGTAATGAATAATTCACAAATACATTTGAAAAGAAAACTGAAGAAGAACATTTGGAGTATGAAGAAGAGGATATAATTCAAGATAATTCTATAGAAGTGAGTAATGAAGAATTGGATTATGTTCAGAAACAATTTGAACTGTCAAATACTACAGGTAATAATAGAAATTTATTTCTTTGATTGTGAAACCTCCTGAACTAGAAATGAAAATACTTCCTACACATTTAAGATACGTCTTTTTAGGAGATTTATCAACATTACCTATTATCATTTCTTTTGAATTAACTGAAGTTTAAGAACAAAAGTTGTTGGAAAATTTATGAAAATAAAAGAAAGCCTTTGGATGGACGTTAACTGATATCGAAGGAACCAGTCCTTCAATTTGTATGCACTGGATTCTATTGGAAGACATCATGAACCAAAAGTAAATCTTCAAAGGAGATTAAACCCTATGATTAAAGAAGTTGTTAAGAAAGAAATTTTATATTTCAAATAGTGCTTGGGTAAGTCCAATTCACTGTATTTCTAAGAAAGGGGGTGTGAATTATAACAAATGAGAATATTGAATTAATACCAAAACGACAAGTCACTGCTTGGCGAGTGTGTATTGATTATAGAAAATTAAATTCTTTCACTAGGATAGATCACTTTCCTTTACATTTTTTGGATCAAATGTTGGATAAACTAGTTGGACACAAATGTTTTTGCTTTTTAGATGGATATACCAGCTATCACCAAATTCTTATTACTCCTGAGGATCAAAAGAAGACAACATTTACTAGTCCTTATGACACTTTTTATTTTCGACGAATGTCATTTGGTTCATGTAATGCACCTGTAACATTTCAAAGATGTGTGATGTTAACTTTTAATGATTTAAAAGGGATAGAAGTCTTTATAGATTATTTTTTCTGTATTTGGAACTTCATTTGAATAATGTCTAAATCATTTAGAGAAAGTTCTAGAACGATGTGAAAAAATGAATTTAGTATTAAATTGAGAAAAATGTCAATTTAAGGTTGCAAGAGGACTTGTACTTGGACATAAAACTTTTGAAAATGACATGCAAGTAGATTCAGCAAAAGTTTATATAATAACTAAATTATCTCCACCTACTACTGTAAGAGGGAATAGAAGTTTTTTAGGACATGTTGGTGTTTATAGGAGGTGTATAAAAGAATTTTCAAAAATTACAAAGCCTTTATGCCAACTTTTGGAAAAAAGATACAAAATTTGATTTTAATCAAGAGTGCCTTAATGATTTTGAGTTATTAAAGGAAAAAATAATCACTACCCCTATAATTATTTCTCCAGATTGGGAGAGACCATACAAGCTAATTTGTTATGCAAGTGATTATGCAATTGGAGGTGTTTTAGGATTGAGATATGAAAAAAGTTTTAAAGTTATATATTATGCTAGTAAGACTTTATTGATGCTCAAATTAATTATACCACTACTAAAAAGAGTTATTAGCAATTATTTATGCATTTGATAAATTTAGGTCATATCTGATTGAAGCTAAATGCGTTGTACAAACAGACCACTCTGCTATAAAATATTTGATGTAAAAAAATGATGCAAAACCAAGATTAATTAGATGTGTACTTGATGAGGGAGGATTTAGTGTGTCAATTTTGTAAATATTTTTTGATATTACAAAACACACACGATTGATACAATAATAAATATGTAATTTAATCCCAACAAAAAAACTTTGGTGAAAATAGTTTTATCTCTTAAAAATCTTTAAACAACCAAATCCCCTAAAAATAATGCTAGTATACGTAACACTCAAGTAATAAAGGGCTCTAATGGAGTCCTAGATATCGATCCCACAGAGAAGTTGAAAATGCCTATAAGTAAATTCTTAAAATTATAACGTAAACAAAAAATTTAAATTAAAAAAGTTAAGTGTAAAATTTGAATATAAAGTAATAGAGTGAATCTAAATAAAATACAGTAAAAGACAAAGTTAATTAAGCTAATTGCTAAACTTTCAAAAGTAAACTTACGAAAACTAAACAAAGTTTTTATGATGAAGAGTTCAAATTTAAGAAAGCATCTTTCTCATTTACAATCAGTATATGGATTGTGAAGAAATTAAAATCACTTGAAAAAATACATATCAACTTTTTGTGCCAAATATGAGCACTCATATTCTTTACCCTCTTCCAAGTGCATTAATACACCTAAAATATATAGTGTTTTTAGACACATTTTTATACCTATTTTTGAGATATTGCACTTTAATGGAATGTATTTTTATGTTTTTTCTTGCAAATACAAGTAAAAAAGAAAAAAAAATGATTAAAGGAGTGAGAAAGGATCAAATTTGGAGCAAAAAGGTGAAAAATTATGCAAAAGAGTTTTGACGCCTATGCGCCTGATCCGACGCTTAAGCGTCGGTTAAACAGAGAAGGCCGCGCCTAAGCACCAAGACCCCACGCTAAAGTGCCAGTGGCAGTACTAAACGAGTAAAATCGGTTTTCACAAATTTTGAAGAGGTTTTTGAGATACCCATTGGCTTAATAGGTGGTTGTGACCACCATGGACGAAAATTATCATGAAAAGGATGAGTCTCTTGGGCAAATACATCGAATTAAGACACATTTTGAAGAGATCCCAAGGCACCTCTAGAAAAACTATAAAAGAAAGAAGAGAGGACTTAGAAAAGAGTCTTGAAAAGGTCCGAAAAGTGTGAGTCCTGAAAATATTGACAAGTTTTGAAAGTTTTTTTTCGGGGAGTTAGTTCAGAGAGATTTTGAGGAACAAAATTTTAGTTACTTTATCCTTTTTTTATTTTATTTTGAGTGATTGTAAAAAAGGAATCCAAAGAGACTTCAAGAATTTGGTGGAGGACTTGAGATAAGTTTTTATCTTTTTGTTTTAGACTACTTTTAGTTTTAGTTGAGACTTGTTGTTGATTTGACAATGATTTTTTCTTTTAAACTAAAGTGTAGTTTTGTTTTCTCCATGGATTTTCAGTAGTTTTCTTTATCTTTCTTCTTAAAATGATAGGTATTTTCTCCATAGATTCTGAGTAGTTTTCTTTATCTTTCTTTTTAAAATGATAAGTAATTGTTTTCTCCATGGATTCTGAGTAGTTTTCTTTATCTTTCTTCTTAAAATGATAAGTAATTAGTTTCTCCATGGATTCTGAGTAGTTTTCTTTATCTTTCTTCTTAAAATGATAAGTAATAAAGTTGTTTTGTTTTCTCCATGGACTTTGAGTAGTTTTCTTTATCTTTCTTCTTAAAATGATAAGTAATTAAGTTTTGGATGGAAGTTGTGGAGAGTATTGATCTTTAATGTTGGAAAGTTATGATGATTTAAATCCACGCACTTCATTTACTTCTTGATTTGACCAATCCAGATGTTAAAATTTTTTGTGAGTACATGTAGGAACTGAGCTGGTATTGTCTCAGTCAACAATTAGAAAGAATCACATGAGGTTGTATGAATGAGAATGTAGTTCATATGATTGAGTGCAAATAAATAGAGAAATATTCATTGATGGGTGTAGAGTTAGAGGACTTTAAAGTGACAGGTTAAAGACCCCAACTTGGTTTATTATTTTAGGTTCTGATACAAGAATGTTAGCCCCCGAGTAGAGGGAATCAAGGGAACTCTAGAGTGAGAGCTAGTATCTTCGGTAAAGAATATTATTTCTCCTATTTGACACAACACAATTTGTATACTTTCACAACATAATTTCTATACTTATTATTGATTCATGATAAGAAGAAAGATGTTTTCATAATAAATACTTTTCTTCTTCAAAAACTTTAGTTATTTTTTTAGTTGTTAATGTTTCGTTAAAATATCAAAAATACTAAAAATATTTTAATTTTAAATTCCTACAGAAATCTTTTTTAGTTTAAGTAATTATCTTTTTAAAAAATAGAAAAACTTTCTAAATAGTGCGTATTGCATAATCTTCTATGGTTCGATATTCAGGTTTTAATCAAAAAGTCATATATTACTTAATAACGATACATATACTTGCATAGTATCCCAATATAAATATATATAAATTAAAAAGTTACATTCTTATTTTTCTTGAGAATCAAATTTTTGTTTTTTTTGCAAAATAAAGAAATATAAGTGAAAAATACCATTAGAATTATTGTTATACTGTGCATAAGCATTAAGTATCCATGGATCAAATTTTTAGCATCGTTGCTGGGAAGAAAATTAAGTAAATTTATATTTTTAGAAATTCTTATTTAAACTTTAAATATTGTATCTTATTTTGTATGTTTATTTTATTTTATTTTATTTTATGTTAGTGTATGCATAGTTCAGGTTTTGAAGGATTAGTGCCCTATGATTCTGAATTAGAAAGAACTATTAGAAAAATCATAAAAACAAAAAAAAATTAAAAATCTTGAAAAATCTAAAAAAATATAGAAATGACAAACCAAAATAATCAAAATGCTGAAATTCATTAAGAGTTTAGACCTTTAAGAGAGTATGTCAACTCTACAGTAGATGTACTTCATTGTAGTATTCAAAAACCTACTGTGATGGCTAATTTATTTGAGTTGAAACCTGCTATTATCCAAATGGTATCAAATAATCAATTTGGGTGATCACCAACTGAAGATCCAAATTTACATCTTTCCAATTTTCTAGAATTGTGTGCTACATTTAAATACGATGGTGTTTCAGATGATGTCATAAGACTTAAGTTATTTCCTTTCTCACTGAGGGATAAAGCTAAGATGTGGTTGA
>JXCR01120052.1:0-10722 GCA_002079205.1 Phalaenopsis hybrid cultivar | reverse complement strand
TGAATAAAATCTCTAGCCTTCTCAATGGGTGGACACAGACCTTCTTGTCTAATGGGGGAAGAATTACTTTGTTAAAGAGCATAATCACTACCTTCCCAGCTTATATACTGCAGATGACTACTATAAAGAAAAGCACTCAAATACAACTGGAGAGAATGTTTAATAAATTCCTGTGGTCTGGTCAAAGACAGTAAATGCATTGGGCTTCCTGGAGGAAAACAGCTAAACCTCAAATTGCTGGGGGACTTGACTTTAAGAAACTTGATCAGGTTTAGGACGNGCTAAATATTTTCCACCATAAGAAACTGCGAAGCTTAGAAATGATATTACATCTTTTAATCAGTTTGAAGGGGATCTATTTATGAAGCATGGGAACGATTTAAAGAACTCTTAAGAAAGTGCCCACACCATGCTATACAAGATTAGTTAATAATTCAAACTTTTTATTATAGATTAATTGGTTCTCTTAGATCTATTATCGATGACGTTGATGGTGGTTCATTGATGTCAAAACCATTTCATGACGCTTATGCTTTAATTAAAGAGATGGCTACCAATAATTTTCAATGACCTTCTGAGAGGGTGAATCCAATAAATAACCCATTTCATGAATCTGATGCATTTACTATGTTAGCAAATCAAGTTGCTGCAATTTTAAGGAAGTTAAATCATGAAACTAATGCATTTACTATGTTAGCAAATCAAGTTGCTGCAATTTCAAGGAAGTTAGGCCCATGAAACTGATGCATTTACTATGTTAGCAAATCAAGTTGGGGTAAATCCTAAGAAAGTAGCCAATATTCATGAAACTGATGCATTTACCATGTTAGAAAATTAAGTTTTACAATTTTTAGATCAATTTGGAATGAATTTTTCTCAACCAATTTCCATGATTGAAGAGAATTCATTAGGTGAAATGGTAGATTCTCAAACATCATTAGAAACTTTGAATGCCCTAAATAATAAGCAAAATAACCCATTTTTCAATTATTATAACCCAGGTTGGAAGAACCATCCCAACTTTAACTGAAATAATAATTCAGGTGGTAATAATCAACAATGGGGGAACAACCAAGTAAACCCATTGGGAAACTGGAACAACCAAGGGAATAATAATTATAGATCTACTTATCCCCCAGGAATCAACAAAAATACACAATTTAAGGATAAGAAGTTGTCTATAGAAGAAGTGGTGTTACAGATGGGTAATCAATTACAAAGTTAAGAAGCTGCAATTAGAAATATTGAGAATCAACTTGGGCAAATTGCAAGTTCATTAAGTAATAGATCCCAAGGAACACTTCATAGTAATACTGAATCAAATCCAAAAGACCAGAATAAAGAGCAAGTTAAAGTGATACAACTTAGAAGTGGAATAGAGTTGGAAGGTAGGGTTCAAAAAGAGATTGAAGTAGAGAGAAAAGAAATTGAAGAATCAAAAGAGGACGCTCTGAAAGATTCTGAAAGACTTATTTCTCCGCCGACAATTGATTTAGAAAAATCGCCACCTCCATTTCCTCAGTGACTTTGACAACAAAAGTTGGATAAGTAATTTTCAAAATTTCTAGAAATGTTTAAGAAGCTTACAATCAGTATTCCATTTGTTGAAGCCTTAGAACAAATGCAAGCTATGTAAAGTTTATGTAGGATATTCTCAACAGAAAAAGGAAATTTGAAGATAATGAGACTGTTGCACTTACTGAGGAGTGCAGTGCTATAATTCAGAAGAAACTTTCTGTAAAGCTTAAAGATCCTGGTAGCTTTACAATTCCATGTGCAATAGGAGACAGATTTTTATGGGAAAGCTTTATGTGATTTAGGTGCAAGCATTAACCTTATGTCATTATCAATATTTAAAAGATTGAGATTAGGAGAAATAACTCATACTATTGTAACTTTGCAGTTAGCAGATCGTTCAATAACCTATGCTAAAGGAGTTATAGAAGATTTCCTAGTGAAAGTGGATAAATTTATCATTCCTATTGATTTCATTGTGCTAGATATGGTGGTACCAATCATTTTGGGGAGACCTTTCCTTGCCACAGAAAGAGCAATGATAGATGTGCAGAAAAGGGAATTAACAATGCGTGTTAATGATCAAATTGTTACTTTTAACATTTCAAAATCAATTAAATATCCTACAAAAGGTAAAGATGATGAATGCTATAGAATGTATGTTATAAGGTATCTAAGCAAATATCATTTCAAGACTACTTATGAAGAAAAATCTGAAGAAAAAAGATTTGGAACACTAGCAAGAAGAGGAATTAGATCAATGTGTAAACCTTTTTAAGGAAGATTCAAGTTATGTTCAAGAAAGTTTTGAAATTTTGGACACGATAGACAAAGACAAATCATTTTCTTTATCTATTGAAAACCCTCTAGAACTTGAGTTGAATTACTTTCTGATCATTTAAAATATGCCTTTTTAGGAGATTCCTCTACTTTACCTGTTATATATTCCTTGAAGTTAACAAAGGAAGAAGAAGAAAAGCTGATGAAAATTCTAAAAAAAATTTAAGAAAGCCTTTGGATGGACAATTGTTGATATTAAAGGAATCAGTCCTTCAATTGTATGCATCGAAGTAAACTGGAAGAAAACTGCAAATCCAGGGCTGATCCACAAAAGAGATTAAATCCTGTTATGAAAGAGGTTATTAAGAAAGAAATTTTAAAGTGGTTTGATGCTGGAATTATCTTCCATATTTCATATAGTGCATGGGTTAGTCCAATTCACTGTGTTCCTAAGAAAGGAGGAGTAACTGTAACTGTATTGAGCTGTCGACACTATTTTGGTTTGGGGAACTGCCCGTAGGAAGCTGTCGGTCACCGGAATCAAAATACCATCATCTGCTTTGGAAGGACGTTTAAGTTTGGAAAATTATGAAATCAAATTGACCTCATATTTTTCATAGTTTAAATGAAAAAGGGTTGTACCTCAAACCCTGTATCTATCCTGAAGGATAAACACAAGATTTGAGAATGAATCTCGATCAAATAAACTGAGAAATATATGACGTCCGTTTAGTCTACAAAACCATTTTATTTGTAGACAATTTCCCCTATTTAATATGAAGAATTAAATAGGGTTTATATTAAGCTGGGTTCGAGAAAAGCTTCTTATAAGGGCAAGCCTCTATAGTTAATTACATCTTAAATGACCAAAGTCATCTAAGAAAACTCTCGATAAAAATCAAGAAATATTATCTTCAAGGAATTCAAAAGAAAGGACTTGCATTGGTGCAACCACACAATGTTGTTCAAATAATTTGGACAAAAGATTTACAAAGGACTTACATTTGTTCAAATAATTTTGATAAAGGACTTACAAAGGAATTCAAAAGAAAGGACCTTAACTGATATTAATATTAAATGACCGGAGGAGAACCTTGGTGCCTTCCCAGTCTATCCTATTGTTTGGCTTCAGTTTTGAATAGAAAAATTTAAGTGTTTCATCATGGCAATTTTATTAATTTAGGGCTTACATTTGTGTGAAGCAATCACACAAATAGCCTGAAAGATGTGAGGATTTAGGTCGCGATGAACGACAACCTCGGAATCTTAAAATGAGTTAGAGCTTAGATTTTATAGCAGAGCTATACAAATACCTAAATTTGAGGTCAGGATTTATGTTGCATGAGCAAATAACCTCAAAACCCCATGGCTTGGTTGTTTAATTCAAAGGAATAAATTTGTTTAGCTGGTGAAGTCATGTTTTGTTATTGAAGATGGTTATGTTGCCCACCATGCTAGCTCCAAGCTCCTTGCCGTGACGAGTTTGAGTTTTCTAGGGTGTCAAGTTATGATGTCAAATCAGGTGGCCATATCATTTTAGTTCTTTAAATTTTCATGGGGATGTTAAAGTTGATTAGAGCGACACCGCTTAGGATCCCACGGTTCCCTAATTCTGGCACCATTATTTTCTAGTGGATTCACTTAGTCCAAATGAATTTACTAAACACAACTTACTGAGTTCCATAATTTCATTTAGACAATGGGAAGCCTCGTTAGAAACCGTAGATTACCTCCTCCGAGGGGTCCCGATCATCCGATAAAGACATCTTAATTTAGTTGCCGTTATTGTTTTGTGTGATGTTTGTGAAAAATTTTGAGTTGTCTTATATTTTGAATGTTGTGGCGGTGAATTTTATCTTGGTTGATTTTAACTTTAATTTTGGTTTTGGTTTTGTGGCTATCATGGTAGTTTTAGTTTTCATGCAGGACAGCATCACTGTTTAGCATGCAAGTTTTGCAAGTATAAAAAGTATAAGAAAGTCAACACTGTAAACTATAAAAAGCACACCGGATGACTCTTCTTGTTTCACCACCTGAAACTTAAAATGCATGTGAGGGCAGTTCATGTAGAGGCAGAAAAGTAAGGTTTTGGCGACCTACCTAACCCCAGGTCATATCTTGGTGGGTACTTAGGAGTTTAACTAAGGATGATTTTGTTAAGTAAAGCATATTAAGTTTAGTGGACCTCTGAGGTGTTCAATAGGTTAGGAGGAAGAAGCAGGTCCATGCTTCCCTCTTATCACCTCGTGAAAAGACTCGAGCTCATTTAAACTTATTATGTTGCTTAATAATTCATCCTATAAACACCTTAATGCTCAATGAAGATTGATGTCCTAATTATCCCTAAGAGTAGGGTAATTATCATTTGTAATTTAATTTTGAAGATTATGTGAATGAAGATCCTTAAAGGGGGCAAGCTTAGTGTTGTTGGAACACTTAGCCAAATTTTGGTCCCTAATTGGGCTTGTGGTGTTTTAAAGGTCTTAAATTTAGCTATGTTTGCTTTTCTAATCCTCTTTTAATCAGTCTTGATTTAACTTAGATCACTAATAAGCCCTTAAGACCAAGGTGAGTGTCTTAATTCATTTGAAAAAGGTTAAGTTTTAGGTAATCATAATTCATTATTTGAATTTTATTTGAACATCAAATGGGGTATTAAATTGATTAATTATTGACTTTAAAAGTCATACCCCTAAGTCCTAGGTTCATTTAATTTTAATAAACCTGCAAATTTTAATAATTTAGAAATTTATTAATTTAACCTTTTAAATAGGAAAGTGAGGTTGGTTTCTACCAATTAATCCCTTTTTAATTTCAATCATCCAAACAAAGTGATTAAGATCAGAGGTTGCCCATTTCCCTCCTTGAATTAAGCTTAAATGTTAATTAAGGCCAAATTCCTAAATATACACTATTGCCCCTAAGGCTCTAACACTTCATAATTTGTCAAATTCAAATCAAATAACTTTCAAATTTTTATCCTACCTCATTCATGGGTCAATTAAGACATTAGAGGAGAAAATGTACAAAATTTAATTTAATTTATATAATTATTTTCATGCAAAAATGGGATTTTTCAAAGAAAATTTGCTAACTTGACCAAGGTGAAGCCTAATCACTTGTAATTTTTACTAAATGTAGACTTAGATGAGAGAGCCATTTGGACAAAATTTCATGATTTTTTGAATTTTATTTGAATTATTAAAATTATTTTAAGTTTTTGGGTACTTACTAAGTATAAAATCTTTTTAATGTGAAAATTTAAGCTTTACATTTTTGAAAAATCTACCTAAGGTTAGAAAACCTATAGAAGTAAATTTTATATTTTCTGATTTTTTTTATTTATTGGAATTATTTTAGTGGAAACCCATGTTTTAGCCTTTAAAAATCATTTTAAGCTTCAAAATACATTATCATTATTTAGAAAATCAAGAAAAATAATCCAATTATTTCTAAGTGCTTAGAAAAAAATTTAGAATATTTCCATGAATTTTATTACTTTTGTGATTTTTATGAAATTTTAATTATTTAAATATTTAAAAATAGGCTAAAAATGAAGTTTTTCTTTTAAATACTATTTTATTTTTATAAAATTCCCCTAATCACAAAGAACTCTAAAAATAAGTTTTCATAATTTTTTTGAGTTATATTTTGATTTTTTTAAAATCATTTTAGTGCCAAAAAAGATATTTAACTTGAGAAATCAATTTAGGCTATTAAATGAACTCAAAATGCATTGAAATTTTTATGGAGACTTTTCTGGATATTAGATAACAGTGGAGATAAAAAATCAAGTTATTTTAATGCATGTATTTTCCAAAATTAATTACCTCAGTGTTTTAGGGTTTAGGCGAATTAGGTTTATTTTGAATGACTTGGCTCATGAGAAATTTTTCTTAAGGTTCTCTAGTTATCATAAACCTTCCAAAATTCTCTTAGATTTTTCTAAGAAACATGCTAATTATTATGATTAATTTAAGCAAATAATGTACATAAACATGAAAAATATGAATATTTGTCTAGAGGTCTTCTCTGACTTTGGAAAAATCAGGGAATGTTCTCCTTAATAGAGGCTACAACATGCCAAAAATTCAAGCTATGGTAAAATGCATATACGCATGGAGAATCAAAAGACTCCTAACACTAATTGATTTTTTAAAAATCAAATATGTATCAAATGGAGAGAAAATTTAATCCACGTTGTTCTGCTCTATTCTCTGAGCAAGAGGGTATTTTTATTTTATTTTTGTAATTTTTCTACACCAAGATATGGATTTTCAAAGTTTAGGGACATTTTTTGATTTATTTAATTCCCTATATATCTATTTAAACGTGCGGCGCCACCTCATCCTAGGCAACTCCGAAGCTCCACATGGCGCACACCTATTTGATGTCGTCATCCACCTCAGCGCTGACTCGACCCGTAGTTTATGTCCCAAAGCGCTGTCCGGCTTCATCATAACCATCCATTTGATACACGTTTGATCGAACAGTCCTCTGTCATTGTCCCCAATGGCCTAGCCCGAGAACCGTCCATCTTCAAGACTTGATATCTCCCTCATTTCTCAACCAAATTGAATGAATTTTTGTTAAAAATGCTCATTTAGACTAGAGTAACATATCTATATAGTTAAGATGCCATGAAATTAAGCCTAATTAAATGGAGAATCAAAATAGGCTTGGGCAGAGAGGAGTTCAATACCTTTGCTCTGAGAAGGGAAGTTTCAATCAGAGGTGCTCGACACATTCGTTGGAGTCCAAGGAGGCTATGGATAAAGCCTCTTGCTGTGGTGAAAGTTCTAGGTATGAATTCGACCAAGCTCAATTTCAGGTGTTGGTTTAGAGCTATGCTAGGGTCTCTACGGAAGGGGATTTGATGGGGTTTTGCCTTCTTCCACTGTGGTAAAGGTGTGGGTAAGTTTAATTTGAGTTTTGTGGACTATGGAGGTGTAGTGAGCTCTATCCTGGTTTTAGGCATAAGTTTGAGCTCAAAATTGAGCTTCTACAATGGGAAAAGTGGGGGAAAGTGGTTGGCTTGAGCTGAGGAGGTCTCAAAGAGTCTCTGTGAGCAATTTGGAGGGCTCTCTCTGAAAAAATTTCAACTCTCCTCCAATGGTCGTGGAGGGGAGCTTTTTATAAAAATGGCTTAAGGGTGGCTGTCATGGCCAATTAGAGGGTGAAAAATGATGCATGAGTGGAGGGCAAAGAGGCTCTAACATTTGATTTGGATGAGGTGTCCTCTAGGTTTTAAATGGGTTTTATTTTATGGGGGTGGCTCACAATTTTGGAGTTTTCCGGCCACTAAACCGGCTGGGCAGGCCAGGGGAGGTGGCTAGGTGGTTAGGTGAGCCAGGGGAATATGTCAAAGCAACTAAATGAGTTGAGGTTTAGTTTTGGCAAAAATATCCGAGGCTTAAGCAAATATGGAATCAAAATCCCTTGATTTAGGGTACCTTTGGTCCATGTCTTAGCTTAGGTGGTTTTATGGGGTTTAGCTTGGTCACTAGGGTCCAACTAATGGCTGTAGAGTTATTAATTTGGTGGACTTGGGGTGGTTAGGCTAACTTTAGTGCATGGGTCTAATGTGGGTTCAAATGACCAAAACTTGGTTTTGGGCTAGACTAGCTATAACCTTGAGCCCAATTAATTGATCAACATTGTCTATATGATTGTAATAAAGATTTTTGGAGAAGGATTGGAATGATTTTAAGTTCAATTGGAGGGTCAATTTGGAGGATTTTTAGAATTTGTTCAATTTGGGCATGTTGGAATAGCCTTGGGCTTATATTGAGCTAGGCTTGGAATTTGGCTCAATTAAATGGTTCAAATGATCAAGTGAGATGTTATGAAGATTTTTCATGAATGAATGGAGTAGAAATTTTAGGGCTAAGGCATTCAATTTGGTGGAATTTTGAGACAGCCAATTTGGGGCTCTTGGACTTAAGTCAAAATTAAATGAAATTGAGGCTTCATCAAGGCCAATTGAAGGTCAAGTTTGATGTATGAGAATGTTATGAAGAGTTTTCAACATAAATTTTAAATGGGTGAGATTAAGTCAAGTGACCAAAATTGGGGCTTTTGATTTGGATCAAAATTGGGATCAAAGTATGGGCCAATTAAGCCTAAATTTGGTTTAGATTGGTCATATTAAAGGTGAATTTGAGTTTATAATTGAAATTGGGGGAAATGAGAACTAATTTGATGGATATTTGAAGTACATTTGGGGAAATTGGGCCCCTTAAGGGCAACTTGGTGGTTTTGGTCAAAGATGGTCAAATTGGTCAAAATTGGGCTCAATTAAATGGTTCAAATGATCAAGTGAGATGTTATGAAGATTTTTCATGAATGAATGGAGTAGAAATTTTAGGGCTAAGGCATTCAATTTGGTGGAATTTTGAGACAGCCAATTTGGGGCTCTTGGACTTAAGTCAAAATTAAATGAAATTGAGGCTTCATCAAGGCCAATTGAAGGTCAAGTTTGATGTATGAGAATGTTATGAAGAGTTTTCAACATAAATTTTAAATGGGTGAGATTAAGTCAAGTGACCAAAATTGGGGCTTTTGATTTGGATCAAAATTGGGATCAAAGTATGGGCCAATTAAGCCTAAATTTGGTTTAGATTGGTCATATTAAAGGTGAATTTGAGTTTATAATTGAAATTGGGGGAAATGGGAACCAATTTGATGGATATTTGAAGTGCATTTGGGGAAATTGGGCCCCTTAAGGGCAATTTGGTGGTTTTGGTCAAAGATGGTCAAATTGGTCAAAATTGGGCTCAATTAAATGGTTCAAATGATCAAGTGAGATGTTATGAAGATTTTTCATGAATGAATGGAGTAGAAATTTTAGGGCTAAGGCATTCAATTTGGTGGAATTTTGAGACAGCCAATTTGGGGCTCTTGGACTTAAGTCAAAATTAAATGAAATTGAGGCTTCATCAAGGCCAATTGAAGGTTAAGTTTGATGTATGAGAATGTTATGAAGAGTTTTCAACATAAAATTTAAATGGGTGAGATTAAGTCATGTGACCAAAATTGTGGCTTTTGATTTGGATCAAAATTGGGCTCAAAGGATGGGCCAATTAAGCCTAAATTTGGTTTAGATTGGTCATATTAAAGGTGAATTTGAGTTTATAATTGAAATTGGGGGAAATGGGGACCAATTTGATGGATATTTGAAGTGCATTTGGGGAAATTGGGCCCCTTAAAGGCAATTTGGTGGTTTTGGTCAAAGATGGTCAAATTGGCTAAATTGGGTCATGTGGTAGTTAAGAAAAGTGAAATTGGAAATATTTTGAAAGTTTTAGGAATTTTTAGGATTTTTTGAAATTTTTGGAATTTTTGGCTAAGGAGGAGCATTTTGGAAATTTGGCAATTTTGGGTGATTTTGGGTAATTTGGATATTTTTAAAAAATTTGAAATGACTTTTGAACAAATTTGGGTATTTTGGATAAATTTGGGAATTTTGACCAAATTTAGAGTTTCAAGGGTACTTAGGTAAATTGGGAGAGTTTAGGGGCAAAAGGTCAGGCTGAGTATTTTGGGTAAAATTAGGGAATTAACCACCAAAAGTAAGTCATGGACTAATAGAAACCTCATTTGGGTCCTCTATGTACTGGTCTTGGCTAAAACCTAGTTTAGGGCTAGTAGGTTTAAGGGACCATTTACATGAGTTTCCCAAAGTTTCAAGGGACTAAAGTCAGGAAATTCTAGGTTTAGGGTAGTGAGTGATTGTGAGTGAAGTGAGAGCCTTAGCTCTAGACCAACACCCAAGGTCAACCCTAAGGTCAAATAGCCCTATAGTAACTCTCTTGAGCTCCTCCATAATGACCCCCTATTAAGTGCTAGAGGTTAGGACCAATATGTGGAACTTCAAGGTGATTAAAGAAGATTTTAGAAGTTCTAATGGTGAGGGTGCCTTTTTCTAGTTCTCTAAGAATAGTCAATAGGAAAGTCCTATGACTAGACCCTAGGCTACTAAAGAGAAAGACTAGACCTCAACCAAAAGTGAGGTTAACATGAGCATAATGAGTTAATACATACTAGACAACTTACAGGGTGGCGAATATGCATTGATTATAGAAAATTATATCTTGCCACTAGTAAAGATCATTTTCTACTCCCCTTTCTAGATCAAATGCTGGATAGACTATATTAGCATAAATACTTTTGTTTTCTGGATAGATATATTGGTTATCACCAAATTCAAATATCATATGAGGATCAAGAGAAAACAATATTTACTAATCCTTATGGTACTTTTGCTTTTAGAAAAATGCCCTTTGGTTTATGTAATGCCCCTACTACAATGCACATATGTATGATTGCAATTTTTTGTGATTTAATTGAAAAAGGGATTGAAGTATTTATGGATGACTTTTCAGTATTTGGAACTTCATTTGACTCATGTTTAGAACATTTATCTAA
>JXCR01120045.1:43786-55703 GCA_002079205.1 Phalaenopsis hybrid cultivar | reverse complement strand
CTTATGGGTTGAAGTAGATTCTACTGCTGTTATCAAGATATTGAGGGAAGAGGAACTTACACTCTGGCACCTTATCTATTGGACAAAAAAGATTAGAGAAATTTCATCACAGATAAAAGTACAATACACTTTTATCTTTAAAGAGGGCAACCAGCCAACCAATTGGCTTGCCAGACAAGGGTATAATTTACAAGAGCTATCTGTTGCTGTCTCCCCTCCCCATACCCTTCAGTTTCTACTACAGAGTGACAAGATAAAGGTCCCATATTTCAGAATTGCTAACCAAGATCTAAAGTGATTGTTTACTGCCTGTTATGATCTCCCTCTCCCCAAATCTATCCTAAGGTTTTCTGTACTACATGCTAGCTGGGATCTATGTCTTTCCCTGGCAAAATTTTGTTGTTAGCATAGATTGTTTTGATTTTGGGGAGGACTTAAGATTCCTGTATTGAATCATTATGTCTCCATCTATTTTTCCCATCTTGTAACCCTCTTTAATCAACATGTAGGGGGATTNTGCACTGTTTAACATAGGGAGAGCTCTGGGCACACCTTTGAAAGTAGGTGCACCCACTTACAACAAAGCCAGGCTAGCATTGGCCAGAATATAAGTGAAAAGAGACATCACCCTCCCTGAAGTGAAAAGAATCTGGATTGGCTCAGATAATGATGGTTTTTGGCAGAATATTGTCCCTGAACAGAAGCCTTATTACTGCCAACACTGTAGAATGTTTGGCCATACAGTGGAAAGATGCTAGAGAATACATCCACCAAATAAAAGAAATGCTGGTAAAGACTATAAGGAAACAAGTAACATAGCACAACAAGCTAAAGAAAATTCTGCTAAAGATACACAGCTGAACAACAGGAAGGATGACACTCAAAGAAAAAAAGATTCACTCCCAATCATTAAAGGAAAATCTTCACCAGTGGAGCCTTCAGATGAGCCAGCAGAAGGTTCCCCTACAAACAGAAACAATGGGACTGCCCCTATCAATATTATCAGAAAGGAATTCCAAGAAATCACTATAGTCATACCCTCACCTTCCCCTCTAGAGGGAGAACAGTCAGAAATTCATAGCATGACACCTTAGGATCAGATCATTGCTGGTATTCAACAGGCAATAGAAGATGATTGGCAGGTACAAACAGCTAGAAGAAAAAGAAAACAAAAAATGAAGTTCAGAAATTACAGTTGGGAAGATCTAAACAGGTTGAGAGTAAAACCAATCTCAAAATTGGTTCTCCCCATCTACATAGAGGAAGAACCAGGTCAAGATCACAGCCCTCACTACCAATCCACCAAACAAATGATTAATATCCATTATTGGAACATTAGGGGAATTTTCAATCCCCTTTCCCTTAAAAGAGTCTTACAATTAACCCATAAATATAAACCTTGGTGCATTGTGATCCTTGAGCCTATGGTTCACAAAAACCATCAAAAGTTTACCAAGAAATTCCCTGGATTCAGTAACTTTGCCAATATCAATAATAAAATCTGGATTCCTTGTAGAAAAGAAATCAGATGGAATATCATTTTTAATCATCAACAATTTGTACATTTTAAGTTTAACTTTGGTGGCCATGTGGGATTTACTACCTTCATTTTTGCAGGTTGTAGCAAGGAAGCTAGAAAGGAGCTGTGGAGTTGCCTGTTAGATAACAGTCAGCTTATGGATTCCCCTTGGATTGTGGAGGGAGATTTTAACTGCATTGCCTTTACTGCTGAAAAAATTAGGGGTAGAGACCCTAACCTTAATAAGATGAATATATTCACTGATAATATCCACAGGGCTGGATTGTTTGATTTGGGATACAAAGGTCCTGCTTTTACTTGGAAGAGGGGAAAAATCTGGGAAAGACTTGATAGGTGCCTGGTCAATGATAAATGGTACAATCATTTCCTTCTCACTTTTGTTACTCATCTAAGCCTTGGTGGTTCTGACCACAGACCCCTCCTTATCAGCATCACCTCCTCAGAAAATACATTTTCACCCTCCCCATTTAGATATCTGAATATGTGGTCTTCTCATCCCTCTTACAATCCTTTCATTGTCAATCTTTAGAATGGGATTACACATGCTGATCCTATTATCAAACTCAGCCTATTACAGATCAAAACTGCTAAAGCTCTGAGGTGTTGGAGTTGGGGGACTTTTGGGAATGTCTTCACAAATGTGCAAGAGTTGGAGAAGGAAGTCCAAAGATTGGAGTAACTTGAACAGGAGGGATTAGCTGAGGAAAAAGAACTACTAACTGTCCAAAATAAGCTTCTTACTACTATTGATTACCAAGATCAATATCTAAAGCAAAAAGCTGCTATGAACATCTTCAAGGAGAGGGTTAGGAATACCAAATTCTACCATGCTTACATAAAGTATAAAAGGAAATGTAATACTATACATGTTATTGAGACTGTAGAGGGGAAGTGGCTGCATGAAAAAGAGGCAATTGCTAATGATGCTGTAAAATACTTCAAAAATCTGTTGACTCAAGAGAAAAATCACAGATGCCCCATTGATCCAGAATTTTTCAGTGATGAGAAGGATTACACTGCCAATCTAAAACTAGCTGATATTCCTGATGAAGGGGAGATTTGGAAGGCTATTAACTCTATTGATAGTAGCAAAGCAGCTGGTCCTAATGGTTTCATAGCTGAGTTTTACAAGAAATCATGGGACATAATTAAGCCTGAGGTGATTGATGTTGTAGCCAGTTTCTTCCAAGGAAATAATCTCCCAAAGTATTTCAGTGCTTCTACCTTTGTGCTGATCCCCAAATCTGAGATACAAACCACATGGAATCACTTCAGACCTATTTGTCTAACCACTGTACTCAGCAAAGTGATCAGCAAAATCATTGTCAATAGACTCCAACCTCATCTTGAACATATTATAAAATTCAACCAGACTGCATTTGTGAAAGGGAAATCCATTATTCGCAACACTCTCTTGGCACAGGAACTTCTGAATGACCTGAATAAGACCTGCAGAGGTGGCAATCTGATATACAATTGGATTTGAAAAAGGCTTATGATACCATCAGCTAGGGATTCATCTTGGATGTTCTTGTTGCTAGAGGATTTCACTTTGACTTCTGCCAGCTGATACATAGATGGCTTCACAACAATGATAATTCTATTCTCATAAATGGCAAAGGCTGGGGTTCTTTTACTGCATCCAGAGGTCTGAAGCAAGGTGACCCCCTATCCCTCACTATATTTATTATTGCAATGGATTATTTGTCTAGAATGCTTGATGACTCTCTTCTAAGCCAAAACTTTACTATTTATCATCATAGATCCAACACTGCCATCACTCACTTGATCTATGCTGATGATATCATGGTTTTCTCTATAGCTCACAAAAATACTGTTAGAAAAGTGTATCAGACTCTTCAAAGATTTCAAACACACTCTGGTATGTGTTTTAGCTTTGAAAAGTGCCTGTTGATCTTTAATAAACATGCTAACCATAACTGCAAACAGTGGGTTTCTAGCTATAATGGCTTCTCTAACTCTCAGCTTCCTATCAAATATTTGGGAACCATGCTGCTTACTGGTAGGACCAGGCAAATTCAATTTGAAGATGTCATAAATAAGATCACTACCTACCTCAATGGGTGGACTCACTCCTTCCTCTCAAATGAGGGCAGAATCACTATACTGAAAAGCATACTAACTACTTTCCTCTCTTATATCCTACAGATGACTAACATCAAGAAAAGTACTCAGATACAGATTGAAAGGGCTTTTAATAGATTCCTATGGTCTAGACAGAGGCAACAAATGCATTGGGCTTCATGGCAAAAAGTAGCTAAACCTCAACTTGCTGGGGGAATTGGGCTTAAGGGAATCAATCAGCTATTCAAAATAAACCTATGTAAGCTTTGGATTAAATTTAGAGCTCAGACTTCTCTTTGGGCTCTATTCATGAAGGGAAAGTACTGTAGAAATCAGCACCCCACCCTTGTTGAAAGGAAGATAATGGATTATAAAATTTGGGGTAAAATGCTTCATATAAGACACACTGCTGAAAACTTATTCATTTGGGATCTGGGGAAAGGAGAGTTAAATTTTTGGCTTGATAACTGGTGCCCTAAAGACTGGTTGTCCCCTATTGGTAACAACCCAAACCCTGATCTTAAGGTCGCTGACTGTTGGGTGGATGAAGATCGGTCACTACTTAAACTTTCAGAAATCCTACATGCCAACTCCATATAAAAAATTGCCAGCATCAACATCAATAGAAGTAAACCAGATAAAATTATCTGGCAGTCCTTCTCAAATCAAAGCCTTACTAAAGCCATTTATTCCAAAATCTTCCAATGGGAACATCTATCCTGCAGCAAAATCATTTGGAGTAACTATCTATCCCCCTCCATGTCCTTTTTCTGTTGGAGGTTCTTTAACAATCTCATCCCTACTGATGATATCCTTAAACTAAAGGGGCTGAGAGGACCTTCTATATGCAGGTTCTGTAATCAGGAGGAGGAATCATTGCCACATCTTTTCTTTGAATGCAATTTTGTGCAGGCTGTATGACATCAACTGCTAGCCCAATTGAACATTGACAAAAATCTCTTTACCTGAGATAACATCACCACTTGCTGGAAGTCTTGGAACAATCAGAACTATGCTCCAATACCTCTTATTGTTGCATGGTTCACTTGGATGGAAAGAAACAAGGTTAAGTTTGAAGAAGGTAGACAAAAAACTAAGAGGATATTCAGAAACAACATTTCTTATATTAATAAGATGATTGAATACAAAAGATTTTCCAACATCTCCAAGTCTTACTCTTTGGGTCAACCTGACAAGAAGTATGTTCATTTTTGGAAACCTCCTGATCACCAAATAGTAAAGGTAAACCCTGATGGTAGCTTCAATAAGGCAGGTGCAGGTGTTGGGGGTGTCTACAGAAATCACCTTGGGCAATGTCTATTATACTTCCACATCCTCATTGAGGCTACTGATGTTGTTGAAACTGAACTAATGGCTATCTATTGGGCTTTGAAAATTGCCAAAATGGCTAGCTGGAAAAACTTATGGGTTGAAGTAGATTCTACTGCTGTTATCAAGATATTGAGGGAAGAGGAACTTACACTCTGGCACCTTATCTATTGGACAAAAAAGATTAGAGAAATTTCATCACAGATAAAAGTACAATACACTTTTATCTTTAAAGAGGGCAACCAGCCAACCAATTGGCTTGCCAGACAAGGGTATAATTTACAAGAGCTATCTGTTGCTGTCTCCCCTCCCCATACCCTTCAGTTTCTACTACAGAGTGACAAGATAAAGGTCCCATATTTCAGAATTGCTAACCAAGATCTAAAGTGATTGTTTACTGCCTGTTATGATCTCCCTCTCCCCAAATCTATCCTAAGGTTTTCTGTACTACATGCTAGCTGGGATCTATGTCTTTCCCTGGCAAAATTTTGTTGTTAGCATAGATTGTTTTGATTTTGGGGAGGACTTAAGATTCCTGTATTGAATCATTATGTCTCCATCTATTTTTCCCATCTTGTAACCCTCTTTAATCAACATGTAGGGGGATTTATACATCTCCTTTCTTTTAAATATATATATATATATTTATATATATATATATATATATATATAGGATGCTGGCGGCTAGGGATGATGCTCTGCTAGGGTTTCTGGCAGGATGATGGAGTGTAGCTGCTGCTGCAAATTGGTCGTGGTAGAGTTCTCTACTATTTCTCCATTTTCTTCCTTGGCACTGTTTCTTTGGGGGCTGTTGCTTCATTCTCTGCTAACTTTAGTGGCACTGTTACATTGGTTTCTTCTTTTTTTGTTCCATTTGGAGAGAAAACTCTCTTAGGTTTCTCTGTTTACTTCTGGATAGTTCTTACTACTTAGTTAAATCATAACCTGCTTGTTTTGGAAGGGTGATGGCCTCTTCCATTGACATTTTGATTGATTCCCAATGGACCAAAGCAACTTATACTGGAGTGGTTGGGAAATCCACTGACTCTTTACAATATTATGACCTTCTAATATTCCCACAGGAATTTCATGATACTGCTGCTGGAAAAGGAAGTAGTCCTTGTATTCACCTTCTTGGAACTAAAGAGGGTGAAACAGCTGTGTACTTAACAACCAAGGAAATTGATGCTTTAAGAGAAGAGGTTAAGTTCACTCTAGTGGGCAAATTTCAGCTAGGACATCCTAAAATGGAACTAGTTAGAAGCTTTTTTGAATCCTAAAGTTTATAGGCAATTGGAAAATTGGGCTTTTGGATGGGATACACCTTCTAATCCAATTGGCAGCTGAGGAAGATTATGCAAGATTGTTTGTCAAACAATATGTTAACATTGCTGGAACAGTTCTGAAGATCATCAAATGGACTCCAGGTTTTGATCCTATTAAAGAACCTCCTGTAGTCCCCATCTAGTTTAAGTTACCTGTCTTACCACTACCCTATTTTAAGCTCAATGCTCTATTTAACATTGGTAGAGCACTGGGAACACCTCTGAGGGTGGATGCTCCCACATATAATAATGCTAGACCTGGCCTTGCTAGAATTCAAGTTGAAAGAGATATCAAACTCCCTGAACTCAAGAGAATCTGGATTGGTTCTGATGCTGAAGGGTTCTGGCAGGACATATTAGCTGAACAGAAGCCTTAATATTGTCCACATTGAAAGATGTTTGGGCATACAATAGATAAATGTTACAGATTACATCCCCCAAACAGGAGGATGGTAGGAAGAAACCACATAGCTACTAAAAAAATTGTGGTTAATGCTGAAAGGGGCATTGTTGAAGAAATTATGTTAGAAAAGAGACAGGAAACAAATCCAAGGCTAGAAGAATCACCCCCAAGGACTAATGAGGATCCACCAGATGCTGATCCTTTTGGAGAGCTATCTGAACCCAACAATCAAGTTGATATCCCAGTATACAGATCAATCAGGAAGGAAAATACTGAAATCACAATTGTCACACCCACATCCCATCACAGAGATACCTGACAAAGCCTCAAAGGGACCAAACATTAATGAACTAAAACAAACCATTGAGGAGGATTAGCAAATTAAAACAGCAAGGAAAAGGAGAAAACCAGGGACATAAGTGAAAAAATTACAAGCAGGAGTACAATCTATGAAGGCTGATACAACTAGGAATGGGTCTCCACTCCTTAGAGGAAGAAACAGATCTAGATCCCAGCCTTCCCCACATCCTCCACTCCATGATTAATCTAATTTGTTGGAATATAAAAGGGATGGCTAACCCTCTGTCCCTTAAAAGAGTTTTATACCTGAACTATAAATACAAACTGTGGTGCATTATTATTCTTGAGCCCATGGTTCACAAGAATCCTCAAAATGTGATTAAAAAATTTGTTGGCTTCACTCATTTTGGGAATACTAATAATAAAATTTGGATTTTTTGCCGAAGAGAAACAAATTTTGATATTCTAATTGATCACCCACAATTTGTCTACCTCTCATTCAATATGAATGGACATATAGGTGAAGCTACCTTTACCTATGCTAGATGTACAAAGGATGCTAGAAAAGAGCTGTGGAATAGGTTGATTCACATCAGCCAACAAGTGAACTCTCCATGGTTGGTGGGGGGTAATTTCAATTGTATCATTTCTACCACTGAAAAATCTGGAGGTAGAACCCCTAACCTTACCAAGATGAATACCTTCAGAGATAATATCCACAGGGCTGGTCTCTTTGATCTGGGTTTCAAGAGGCCTAATTTCACTTGGAAAAGGGGATCTATTTGGGAGAGGCTCGACAGAATGTTGGTTAAGTATGCATGGTTCAATCACTTCCTCCTCGCCTTTGTTACTCACCTTAGTCTTGCTGGCTCAGATCATAGACCTATTCTTATAAGCATTACTTCAATTGATAACTATAGCTCCCCTCTCCCTTTTAGATACCTCAACATGTGGGCTGCACATCCTTCATATAGTAATTACATTGCTGACCTATGGAAAGGGGTCTCTCACCCTTACCCCTTAGTCAAGCTAAGCTTACTGCAAATTAAGATTGCTAAAGCCCTCAAAGGTTGGAGCTGGAACACTTTTGGAAATGTTCATGCCACAATACAGGAGGCTGAAGATGAAGTCAAAGCTTTGGAGAGAGGGGGACAGCTTGGAATTGAGGAGGAGAAAAAGCTGCTGATTGCTAAGAACAACCTCCTCAGTGCCATTTATTACCAGGAAAATTTTCTTAAACAGAAGGCAGCCATGAATATTTTCACTGATGGGGATAGAAACACTAGATTCTTTCATGCCTTATATCAAATATAAAAGAAAATGCAACACCATCCATGCTATCCAAAATGCCAATGGCCAGTGGTTACATAACAACAATGATATAGCTAATGATGCTATATGTTATTACAAAGATTTACTCAACCAGGAACATAACTTCAGACCCCACATTGAGAAGGCATACTTCATGGCAGAATTGAACTACACTGCTGGTCTCAAGCATACTGACATCCCTATTGAAAAGGAAATATGGAATGCAATCAGTTCCATAGACAACAGTAAATCTACTAGCCCTGATGGATTTACTGCTGAATTCTACATGAAGTCCTGGGAAATTATTAAGACTGATGTTATTGCTGCTGTTACAAGCTTCTTCCAAGGCAACAATATTCCAAAGTACTTTTACTCCTCCACCACTATATTGATCCCCAAATCTGAAATACAAAAACTTGGAATCATTTCAGACCCATCTGTTTGACCACTGTCATTAGTAAAACCACAGTAAAATCATTGTGAACAGGCTACAACCTCACTTGGACTCTATAATTAAACCCAATCAAAGTGCCTTTGTGAAAGGAAGGTCCATCATTGATAATACTCTTCTGGCCCAAGAACTTCTACAGGTAATCTGGACTTAAGGAAAGCTTATGATACCATAAGCTGGGATTTCATTTTGGAGGTTCTAAGTGTTAGAGGATTTAACACTGATTTCTGTCACCTAATCAGGAGGTGGGTGCACAGCAATGAACATTCCATCCTGATAAATGGGCAAGGGAGGGATTCTTTCACTGCTACAAGAGGTTTAATGCAAGGGGATCCACTATCACTCACCATCTTTATACTTGCCATTGATTATTTATCCAGAATGCTTAATGAAACCTTGCTGAATCATAGTCAAAACAGATACCACCATAGATCCAACATTGCTATTACTCATTTACTATATGCTGATGACATAATGGTATTCTCCAGAGCTAGCAAAAATGCTATCAGAAAAGTCTTCCAAATATTACAAAAATTCCAAGCTCTTTCAGAAATGGCATTCAATCCAGCAAAGTGTCAGATGATATTCTATAAACATGTATCCTCCACTCACAAACATTGGGCATCTGATCATACTGGTTTCACAACTACTCAACTCCCAATTAAGTACCTTGGGGTGCTTCTTATCACTGGTAGAACCAAACAAACTCAATTTGATGAGGTACTGAATAAAATCTCTAGCCTTCTTAATGGGTGGACACAGACCTTCTTGTCTAATGGGGGAAGAGTTACTTTGTTAAAGAGCATAATCACTACCTTCCTAGCTTATAAACTACAAATGACTACTATAAACAAAAGCTCTCAAATACAGCTGGAGAGAATGTTTAATAAATTCCTGTGGTCTGGTCAAAGACAGCAAATGCATTGGGCTTCCAGGAGGAAAGCAGCTAAACCTCAAATTGCTGGGGGAATTGGCTTTAAGGATCTTGATCAACTCCTTCAAGTCAATTTCTGTAAACTCTGGATTAAGTTTAGGAACCAAAATTCACTGTGGGCAAAATTCATGTGGGGTAAGTATTGCAAAGATCAGCACCTCACACTGGTCCTAAAGAAAATTAGTGATTCTAGCATTTGGGTGAAAATGCTGAAAATCAGTCAAATTGCTGAAACCAACTACAGTTGGGAGCTGGGTAATAGGGAAATCAAGTTTTGGCTTGACAATTGGTGTCCCAAAGACTGTCTCTTCCCCATTACCAATATCTACAATAGTGAATTGAAAGTGGTTGATTGTTGGGATGGTGATAACTGGTCCCTGGGTAAATTAGAAAATCTTCTGCAACCTCACTCTATTACCAAAGTTGTGAGTATAAAATTTAATATAAATATTGCTGATAAAATCTTATTGCAGACTACTTCCCACCAAATCCTCACCAAAGACATATATTCCAAAACTTTTCGTTGAGGGCAAACACCCTAGGGTGATCATTTATGGAATAAATTCCTATCCCCTTCTGTCCTTTTGCTGTTGGAGAATATTCCATAAAATGATCCCTACTGATGACATTCTAAAGCTGAAGGGATTGAGGGGTCCCTCTAAATGCTGGTTATGTAAGAAGGAAGAGGAAACTCTGAATCATTTATTCTTTGAATGTGACTTTGCTCAACAGGTATGGAAACAGTTCCTAAATCAGTTGACAATTGATCAGAAAGAGCTCACTTGGGATAGGCTGGTCAATTGCTGGTGGCACTAGAAGATAAGAAAGTATGCTGCTATCCCTTTCACCATTGCTTGGTTCATCTGGATGGAAAGAAACAAAGTCAAATTTGAAGAAGCAAATCCAAATGTGGGGATTACTGATAGAAATTGTGTAACTTACTTGCATAAGATGATTAACTATAAAGGATTTCCTAACATCTCTAACTCCTGTACATCCATTAAGTCTGATCTTATTCAAGTCATTAGTCTACTGGAAAACCCCAAATCATCCTATTTTGAAGATTAACACTGATGAAAGCTTTACTAAAAATGGAGCTGGTGTGGGAGGTATCTACAGAAATCATTTGGGTAAATGCCTGTTGTACTTTTATACCCCATTCCTAGCCAATGATGCCATTGAAACTGAACTCTTTATTGTGTATTGGGCAATTAACCTTGCCACTAAGGCTAATTGGAATAGAATTTGGTTGGAAGTGGATTCTGCTATGATTACTCCGTTTTTAAATCAGGAGGAGGAGACTCCCTGACACTACTCATACTGGATAAGCAAAATCAAAGATCTCACTAGCAAGATACAAATCCAGTTCACTTTCATCTATAGGGAAGTTTACCAGCCTGCAAACTGGTTGGCCCAACTTGGATCACACTCTAATGAGACTGAGGTTGCTGTCAACCCTCCACCTACTCTCCTTTATTTGCTGCAAGGAGATACTCTAAATGTACCTCACATCAGAATGGTCTACAAAGATAAATGATTAATGTGGGGGCAGATGCAATCTTACACTTATTTCCTTCTGTTAAGTCATTGTAGTTTTTCTTTTTTTGGGGGTGACACCTAGCTTTTTTGGGGGATTTCCTGGGTTCCTGTATTGAACCAAAAGTGAAGTCCCCATCTCCTTCTCTGATGTTTTTACTAGTCCTTTTTTACTTCAACATGTAGGGAGTCATGAGCAACTCCTTTCACTAATTTATATATAATTAAAAGGGGGGAAAATTATATTGCAGAGGAAGAGCAAAGTACATATCTTAGATAGGGGACTTTTAAGGTGTCACCCCTTAACAAAAAGGAAAGAGGGGGGGGGGAGGGATTAGTGAGACTAAAGTGGCATCAGATTGACTTGCAACTCTTGCTAGCCAGTTAGCAGGTTTGTTGCCTTCTCTGTAATTGAAGTTGAGCTGAAGTTGACACTGTTTTTTAAGTTCCCGGATGGGTTTGAGCAGTTGGAGTATGTGCCAGGGAGAAGATAAGGACCCTTCAACCAGCTAGAGAAGCAAAGAACATTCAATTTCAATCATAATATAAAACCACTTCATCTGAGTAACAATCTAGAGTGCCCACAAAAGAGCAACTGTTTCAGTTTCAAGGGCATCTTGGGCATGCATAGGGCTGTAGAAATACAACTTGCAGCTTCCTGTATAGTCCCTGAAGATACCTCTATATATATATATATATATAT
>JXCR01120045.1:0-43344 GCA_002079205.1 Phalaenopsis hybrid cultivar | reverse complement strand
TATATATATATATATATATATAAATATATATATCTTTCTAATTGCACTCCGCGATGTTATTTAACTTAGAAAAATGTAGCACTTACTTTAACAAGGCTACTCCAAAGGGGCACAAGCATTGGATTCATGCTTACACCAAGTTCAATAGTTCTAAACTGCCAATTAAATATCTTGGATTTCAACTTATCAAAGGAAGATCTAAACAAAATCAATTTGAGGATGTGCTGGGAAAAATTTCTACCACCTTATCTTGCTGGTCAAACTCCTTTCTGCCTAATGGAGGCAAAATTATTTTTTGAAAGAATACTAACTACTTTCCTTTCCTATACTATCCAAATGACCACTATGAAGAAGAGTACTCAACTGCAAATGGAAAGGGCTTTTAACAGAATCCTCTGGGTTGGTCAGAGGCAGTAACTTCATGGGCTAGTGACATTAGTTTTAAAGGGTTGCAGGATCTCCTTCAAGTTAACCGTTGTAAAATTTGGATCAAATTTCAAGAGCACCAGTCCCATTGGGCTAAATTTATGAGGAGTAAGTACTGTAAGGAGAGCCACCCTTGCACTATTATAAGGTAGATTGGGGACTCTAGACTCTGGGTTCAAATGCTCAAAATCAGGGAGCAAGCTAAAGAATTATTTCTCTGGGATCTTGACAATGGTAAAATAATTTTTTGGCTGGATTCTTGTTGTCCCAAAGAGCTGGTGAAACTCAACACTGATAATATTAACTCCCATTTATAAGTGGCTGACTGCTGGGAGGACAACTCCTGGTCACTACCTTTCCTCAAAAATTTTCTTCAAGAACTATCTGCTATCTAGATTAGCAGTATCTAGTTTGACAAATATAAAGTTGATAAATTGGTTTGGCAGATTTGTGCACATTAAAGCTTAACTAAATTAATTTATCTAAAACTCAACACTTGGGAGCAAAAACCTAGGGGTGATTTAATTTGGCACAAAAGCTTATCCCCTTCTATGTCATTTTTAGCTAGCGAATGCTTAATGGACTCCTCCCAACTGATGACATACTTAAGCTTAAAAGCTTGAGAGGACCCTCTCAATATTTTTTATGTGGTAAGGAGGAGGAGTCTATTCCTCATCTGTTCTTCAAATGTTACTTTGCCCAGCAGGTTTAGAATAATCTAACCAAGTACCTCAACATTAATACTATGCATTTGTAGTGGCTAAATATTCCTTCTTGTTGGAGGAGTTGGAATTCTATAAAACTTGGAATTGTACCTTTTATGGTAGCTTGTTTCCTTTGGATGGCTAGGAACAAAGTAAAATTTGAAGATCGGCCTACCTCCTTGTCTAATGTAACTAGAAATTGCATCTCCTACCTTCATAAATTTATTCATCATCAGAAGTTTCATTGCATTTTCTCTCTCCCAGAGTGAAAGCTCTCACTCTCTAAAAGTTACCACTATTCCTTGGTACCCATCTACATTGCCTTATTTCAAAATCAATACTGATGGCAGTCTTTCTAATTTGGGTGCTAGTGTGGGTGGGTGTGTTCATGGATCATAACAGACATTGTATACTTTATTTTAAAACTCCTGTTGTAGCCACAGATTCCTTGGAAACTGAGTTAATTGCAATTTATTGGGCTATTACCCTTGTCAAGATGAATCAATGGCATCATTTACTACTTGAAGGGGATTCTCAGATTCTCCTACTGATGACACAAGAAGGCAGGCCCTCCTCTTGTCACCATTTACAATGGGCAAAAAAGATCCAGACTCATAAAAATTCTATGAATATTCAACTTTCTTTCATTTATAAGGAAGAGAATAGACTTGCAAATTGGCTTTCCAGATCTGACATGTTTACACTGGAATGCGTTGCTTCTTACTCCCCACCTACTGCACTCCTTTTTCTGTTGGCTGGGGACAATTTGTCTACTCAACACTTAAGATTTACATCTTGATTCCTTAGTTCTTCTGATTTGCTGCCTTGAAGTTTATGATGGAGTGGCAATTACTGTTTGTGCCACAATTTATTGTGTTCTTCTTTGGATACTATTTTTTAGATAGATTTTTGTCTTTCTTTTTGGGGATCAATACTTGTAATTTTGNATATATATATATATATATATATATATATATTTATATAAGTTTAGAAAAATATGAAATCAAACTGATCTCATATCCTTCATAGTTTAAATGAAAGTGCACTATACCTCAAGCCATCTATCAATCCCAAAAGATAAACACAAGACATAAGGGTGAGGCTCGATCTATTAAACTAAGAAATATATGATATCCATTTGGTCTACGAAAATCATTTTGCCGACAAGTTCCTTTATTTAATATAAAGAATTAAAAAGGGTTTATATTAAGTTGGGTTTGGAAAAAGCTTCCTATAAGAGTGATCCCCTATAATTAATTACTTTTTAGATAATTGATGTCACCTAAGAAAATTTTCGATAAAAATTAGAAAATATTATCTTCAAAGAGGTCAAAAGGATAAGATTTTTTAATGAGATCAGACAAAGAGGTGTGAAATGGGAATGGCTAAAATTTGAAACATTTATTATAGAATCAAAACGAAGAAGAACTAGAGGATATCACAGATCCTTAGGACAACCTCAATGACTTCCCAAACTATCCTACTGTTTGGCTTCAATTTTGGAAAAAATTATTTAAATGTTCCATCCTAACAATTTTATTAATTAATTAGGGCTTACATTCATGTAAAAAAATTACAAAAATAGCCTAGAAGATGTGAGGATTTAGGTCAGGAGAAATGACAACCTTGAAATCCTAAGAAGAGTTAGGGCTTATATTGTATAGTAGAACCATACAAAGGCATAAAGATGAGTTGAGGATTTATGTTGCATAAGCAAACAACCTCAAAATCTTATGCATTATTGTTTAAATTTAAGAAAAGATATGTAGTTGTAGATCCTCTTGTTGATGAAGATGGTCATGCTACCCACAATGCTAGTTCTAAGCTCCTTGACGTGACGAGTTTATATTTTCTAATGTGTCGGTTTATGATGTCAAATCAAATGTCCCTATGGTTTTGGTTCCTTAAATATTTTGGGGCATGTTAAAGTTAATGAAAGCGACACTGGTTAGGATCCTACGGTTCTCTCATTCCGATACCACTAGTTTCTTTTGGATTCACTTAGTCAAAATAAATTTACTAAACTCAACTCAATGAGTTCCATACTTTCATTTAGACCATGGAAAATCTCATTAGCAATCATAGGTTACCTCCTCCTAGAGATTCCCGATTCTCTAATAAAGATGTATTAATTTATTTGCAATTATTGTTTTCTGATGTTTGTGATTAAATTTTAAGTTGTCTTTATATTTTGAATGTTGTGGCAGTGAATTTTATCTTGTTTAATTTTAGTTTTAGTTTTTATTTAACGACTATCTTATCAGTTTTGGTTCTCATACATGGTGACATCGTTGTTTAACATGCAAGCTCGAGACAATAAGTACTGAAAGGTAAATGCATTAGATTAAAAGCGTACACGTTGATTCTTCTGGTTCCTCCACCTAAAAGGTTAGTATTTGCAAGGTACATATATAGTTTTGCAGGTAATTTAAATTACAGGAATAGATGAAGGTTTAGCTATCAAACCCCAAGTTATGACTTTATTGAATCTGAAAAGATGCCAGTAGATGATTTTAGAACAAAAATATGGCAAGTCCAATTTTCTCTTCAGAATGTCCAATAGATTTCAAAGTGCTCAAGCCATGACCCTGGACCACTTTGAAGATCTTTTGAAATATTCTGAGTTCATTCTGAACTTATCATATTGTTCCATTACTCATTAAAGGTTGAAGTTTGACTACCCTATTGCTTAGCGAAACCTGACAATTGAATTATCCCGAGTATAGGATACCAAATTAATCTATTGATGTTTCATTTAAGAGTTATGTGAGTGGGTGCCCCTAAGGCAAGTTTAGGTCATTTAAGATTTTGGTGCCCACAATTAAGATCAGGCTTGTAATGTTTAAATATGTTAATTACCAATCAAGTCATCTTCTAAATCCAATCAATTGAGTTTAGGCATTGAGCCTATGTCACTACTAAGCCTTTAACAATCATGATAGGTGAAAAGGTAATTATAAAAATTTTTGATTAAAGTTATATGTATTCTCATTTAATGATCACATCATCCTTAACTTTGGGCTTGAGAAAAATAAATTATAACCTCTTCTATCTTAAGCACATCAATCAAGAATCATTTGATCTTAGTTGACTTCCAAGTCATGATGATTAGGAGAGTTATGATTTTGTTGACATTGTTCAAGGGTGGTGAGTGTGTTTCTACCTTTTAATCCCATTGTATTTCAATCATCCAAACAAGTTTATTAAGATCAAAATTACTCATTCTCCCTTGGTTAATCCTAAATTTTGATTAAGGCACCAAAGTCTAAAATGATTATATTGCTCATGGGCCACTTCTCCTCATAACTCATTAACCACAACTCAAATGACTTTGAGCATTTTGAGTATCACATCCATGAGGTAATTACAATATGAGGGGAGAATATGTGGGCTTCTTCAAAATTTAATTTAATTTAAATATTTATTTAAACCTACAAAATTGGCATTTTTAGAAATTAATTTTTTTAACTTTCCAAGATAAAGTTTTTTTTATGAGAAAATTATTAGAGGTTTCCCTAGGTCAGAGAAATACTTAAGCAAAACTTCATGATTTTTTTAATTAAATTTTCTTATTATTAATTAAGTTTGGATCAATTTGAATTATTTAATTAAATAGAAAATAGTATTTTAATTACAAAATTCTTTTTATATTTTTGTTAGACTCCTCAGAGTTTAGAAAACTCAGAGAATCAAACTTTGTATTTTTATTATTTTTAATTTATTCATTGTAATTATTTTAATGCGAAAAATAAGGAAACTTCATTTTTAAGCTTTTAAAATTTACTTTTATTTAGGAAAATTAAAAAATATATATTTTAATGAGCCCCCAAGTGATTAGGAAACTATTAGGAACATTTTGAAATATTTTGATATTTTGGAAATTTTAATTATTTTTAAATTCAAAATAAAGCTAAAAAATTATGTTTTTTTTTCTAAAAAATAATTTTTAATTTTTCCAAGTGCTCCTAATCACTACAAACTCAGAAAACCAATTTTCATAATTTTCTCATGTGTATTTAATTTAATATAATTATTTTTGTACAAAAATACAAGATTTCTTAGAAAATCAACTTTAATACTTAAACTTAATCAAATAATTTTAAAATTTTGACAGTGGATAAACATGATTTTTATAAAGAATGTGGGATTAATTTTATCAGTTTTTGATAAGTATATAATTTACATAATTTAACACAAGATATTTACATTTAATTAAGTATAGAATTTCACAAGATAATTCAAGATATCATGATATTTTTCTTAGACTTCTCTGACAAAAAGAAACCAACTAAAATTATTCCCTTAACTTCCAAATGATATATGGATTTATATAATTAAAATAAGCCAAAATAGCCTCTTTAAATTAAAAATTGGGTTAGAAGCATAAAGATGCCATCCAACCTTGGAAAAAATAGAGGACATATTTCTGTCATGAGGAACAAACCCTCAAAATTTCAAGCCATGGTGAGCAATGTTTGGTCATAATGAATTAAAATACTCCAGAGGGTATTTAGATCATTAAAAATCAAGGAATAAGAAAATAATTTTTATTTTTAGTCCTTATTATTTTCCTCTGTTCACTAAGTAAGAGGGTGTTTTTATTTTATTTTTATGATTTTTGTAGAGAAAGATATGGATTTTTGAAGTTCAGGTATTTAAAATAATTAAAAAATCTTTATTTTTCTACTTATCTAGCGTGGCGCTGACTTGATCCAAGGCAGCTCTGAAAGAACACGTGGCACTCCGCCATTTGATGTCGCTAGACACGTATCTACCACACAGACCGTGCTTTATGGACCTTATCCTCGTTCAGCTTCATCAGGACCATCCTATGGATAAACACACAATCGGACAACATCCATTCATCATTCCCAAGTGACCTACTAGAGAACCATTCACACTAAAACCTTAACATCTCTTCCTAGAATCAACCAAAACACATGGGGTTTGTTTAAAAACATTCATCTACGCAAGACAAACACAGTAAATATGTATAGAGAATCAAAATAGGTTAAGGCTAGGGTTACAGCTCAAAACCTTTGGCTGAGAGTGGAGGCCTCAATCAGATGGTTTTGGTAGCTTCAGTTGAGTCTAACGAACCTCCGGATGACGTCTCAAGACCTGGCGAATTGTCTAAATATGATTTCAATCAACTTGGATTTCAAGTGTTGATCTAGAGCTATCCTAGAGGTTATTTCAGAGGGAGCTTTGATGGGGAATCAACTCCTCTTGCTCTAGGGATGGTGTGTGCATAATTAATTTGAGTTTGGAGAGATGTCCTGGTCGGAGCTGAAAGTTTGAGCTCAAAATTTGGCTCTCATGGTGGGAATTAAATGGGGAAGATGGTTGGATTAAGCTTAGGGTGCTTGGAGAGTCTCTGGTGAGATATTGACAGAGTTTTCCCAAGGATTTGGAACTCTCTTCTCTTTGGCCATGGATGGCTGAGGAGATCAAAGGAGCCATTTGGATGAGCTAGCCTCTAAGGTTGAAATTTTGTTTGATTTATGGGTTGTATCTCTTGGTTTTAGAGTTTTCCGACCACTAAGCTGGCCAGCATAGCCAGGGGTGGTGGCCAGGTGGTCAGGTGAGCCAGGGAGAGGGTTATTTATGGTTAACCCTCAATGACAAGTGATGATGGAAGAGATATTTTGGTTAAGGCTGAAAAATGGGATAAAATAACTCAAATTAGGGGACCCTTGGTCCATAGCTCACTTAAGTGGTTTAAGTTGATTTAGCCTGGTCAATAGGGTGTGTTTAGTGACTGTGGTGACATCAATTTTGTTACTTTAGTATGGCTAAGCCAATTTTGGTGCATGAGTTCAATTTAGGTAGAAAATGACTAGAAGTTTGGTTTGGGTTAGGCTACCCATGACATTGAGCTCAATTGATTGATCAATATTGTGTAAATGTTTGTCACAAGAAGTTTGGAAACAGTTTGGAGTGAGTTTGAATTTGTTTTTAGGTTAATTTTGGAGGATTTTGGGCATTTAATCAATTTAGGGTGTTGGGTTAGACTTAGGTTTAGGTTGGACTAAGGTTGGGCTAAGTTCAAATTGATTGTTGAAAATGGTCTATATGAATGTCATAAAGAGTTCTAAACTTAAATCAAGTGTCAATTTTGGAGTTAGAGCATTGAACTTTGTGGAATTTGGAGACATAGCCAATTTGGGGCAAAATTTGGGATATTAGACTTAGGTTAAAATTGAGTGACATTGAGACTTGAACAAGGTTAATTAAGGGTCTAATTTAATGTGTAGGGTTGTTAGGAAGAATTTGGGATTCAATTTGGGGAATTTGAGTTGATCATATGGTTCAATTAGGTGAGATTAAGTCATGGGGTCAAAATTGGAGGTTTTGTTTTGGATCAAAATTGAGCACAAAGCATGGGTTAATTAGGCTTGGATTTGGCTTTAATTGATCATATGGAAGATGAATTTGAATTTAGAAATAAAATTGGGGAGTATTAGGGACAAATTGATGGACATTTGAAGTGAATTTGGGGAAATTGGGCCTTTAAAGGCAATTTGGGGGTTTTAATAAAAATTGTCAAAATGGCCAGATTGGATTCTATTGAAGTGTCCAAACTAGATTTGAGGACACTTGAACTGATTGTGGATGTTTAGGGAAAGTTTGGTCCACCAAGGGAATTTTAGTAATTTTGGCAAATTGAGGGTATTTTGGTAATTTTAGAAATTTTGGGTAGTTTTGGGGAATTTGGGTTTTTTGAAATGGTTTTTGAACAAATTTGGGTATTTTGGGTAACATTGGGAATTTTAGCCAAATTTAGGGTATGGGGTTATTCAGGTAATTTGGGTGGATACGGGGCAAAAGGCCAAGTTGGATACTTTGGTAGAATTGGGGTGCCAACTACTTTATATGAGCTATGGACCAATGAAATCCCAATTTGGGTCCTCTATGTACTGGTCTTAGTTAAACCCTTTCCTAGGGTCAGTGGGTCTAGAGGGTCATCTACATGAATCTCCCACAAGATCACAGGATAAAAGTCAATAATTTTGGGATTAGGGTTGCAAGTGAATATAGGTGATAGTGAGTGTAAGTAAGTGAACTAGCTTCAGACCAACACCCAAGAACAACCTTAAGGTCAAGCAATCCTATGGGGACTCTCCTTAAGATCCTCCATACTAACCCCATCTACTAAATGCTAGAGGAAAGAGCCAATATGTAAAACTTCAAGTTGAGGAATGAAGAGTAGAATTTCTAATGGTGAGGGTTCCTTATCTAGTTTTCTAGGAATAGTCAATAGGAAAGTCCTATGGCTAGACCCTCGGCTTACTAGAAAGGTAAAATTAAACTTCAACCAAAAGTGAGGTCAACAAAGCTTCATCGATTGGCTTTGACATTAATGATTAACCAACAACAACGTCAATTATCGATCTAAAAGATCCAACCAACAAATTATAAAAAGTTTGAATTATTAACCAATCTGACAACACATGGTGTGGACACTTTCTAAGGAAATCTTTAAATATTTTTCAGGCTTCATAATATGATTCCCCTTCAAACATACAAAAATATGTTATATCATTTCTAAGTTTAGCAGTATTTGAAGTTTGGAAAAATTTAGATAAGAATTTTTGTGATAAATCTTACCATGTTCTGATAGATCTAGGTGCTAATGAGTTTAACCGCATCTTAGCTTTATCCCTTAGTGAAAAATGAAAAGTCTATATCTGAAAGCATCATTTGACACTCCATCATATTTAAATGTAGCACACAATACTAGAAAACTACCAAGGTGTAAATTAGGATCTTCAGTTGTTGTTCCTCCTAACTAATGGTTTTTTACCATTTGGATAATAACAGGTTTAAACTCAAATGAATTCACATCTATAACAGGGTTTTGTATCCTTACATGAATTTCATCAACTGTAGGATTAACATAATCTCTTAAAGAACTCAAACGATGTTTGTTTCCATTTCCAACATTGTTTAAATTGCAAGCCATTTTGCTAAAAAAATCTTTCTCTTTTTATTGTTTTCAAATTTTTCTAAAGTTCTCTCCAGTTTAGAATCATAATAAATTTTTAGATCGTTCACTACGCATAAACAAAATAAAGCTAGTAATTTAAAAAAAAAAACAAGTAAACACACCTNTCTAGTTTTGATAATAAGGTCAAATGCCTTGGAGGTGGCAGGAATCACATTTGAATTTATCCTATTTCAAAAATGTCCGTGAAAGAAGCCATAATAGAGTTGAAGTCACAAATAAAAAGGCAATAAAAGGAGCTTATTCTATGAAAGCTTTGAACTTCATTATTAGTTTAAAGCTGGTGCCACTCAACAACTGCCCTGACCTTTTGTGCATAAGCTTCTAATCCTTAAGAAGAAACAACAAAGCCGAGAAATATAACTTGTGGTTAGAGAAAAGTACACTCTTTAAGCTACTATATAACTTTTTCTTTAAGAGCCTCCAAAACAAGACACAAGTGATTAAGATATACCACCATAGATATATTATAATGAGAAAATCCTCTAAATAGATGTGAAAAATTAATTGCTCTAAAAAAATCATCTATTCATTAAAGATTTGGGCTTATATCGAGCCTTACAGCATTCAATACAAATAAACCCCTAAACATATTCAATAGTTCTTATTTACAAATAGGACCCTAAACTATATACAATTCTCAACACTCCCCTCAAGATGTGCAAAAGATGTCCACTAAGCCCATCTTGTCTCACAACCTAGATAGATCTAATGAGTTAAGTCCCCTGGTGATGCATTCAAATACTTGCCCTCTAGTACCTATGTGACTTATCTCCAGTAATCCACTATTCAGGTTCTCCTTGATGAAGAACCTATCAATCTCCACACGCTTGGTTCCGTCGTGCTGCACCAGGTTGTTGGCAATGTTGACTGCTACTTATTATCGCACCACAACATCATTTGAGCTCCTTGGTCCACCTTTAGCTTTTACTAATAAAGCTCTCAGCCATAACATCTTGGCAAATCCTAAGGCCATGATCCTGTACTCTGCCTCTGCCATCGACCTCGCAACCACCGATTGTTTCTTGCTCTTCCAAGAAAACAAATTGGCCCCTACGAACCATGCAATATCCTAATGTGGACCTCCTGTCATCAGCACAAGTAGCCCAATTAGAGTCACAATATCTCTCAATGCCTAAATGCCCATGTTTTTTGAAAATGAACCCCTTCCTTGGTGCACTCTCCAGGTATCTCAGAATCTAATACACTACGTCCATATGACCATCCCTCAAATCATGCATGTAACGACTCACCACGCTTACTGCAAATGATACGTTGGAACGACGATGACTCACATAAATGAGATGGTTTACCAATCTCTGTTACCTCTCACAATCACCTAGCTCACTTGTCTTTGCGCTCAACTTTCCCATCCGATCAATTAGTGAAACTACAGACTTGCATCTAAACATGTCTGTCTCTGTGAGCAAGTCTAGCACATACTTGCTCTGAGATAGAACAATCTCATCTGCTCCACGAGCCACCTCAATCCCGAGAAAATATTTAAGCTGCCCAAATCCTTCACCTCATACTCTTTTGCCTAAACTTATCTTTAGCTAAGCAATGTCTCCCGAAACATCATCAGTGACAAACATATCATTCACATATACAATAAAAATACTAATGTGACCCCCACCTTCGCATATTTCTCATTTTCTGGCTCTTCCTCAATCGATCATTCCCACACAATGGGACAAGGCATCATTTTAACATGTAGCAAACTCTCACCATCACAACTCTCCCTCTCTTGCCTCATACCTCCAGCATTTGGCGAGTCACCGAAGAGTGAGATCACCTTCAAAATGTAGTAAGGTTCAAATTCTCTAAACATCACATTCATAGTTATAAATAGTCTCTTCTTTATTAGAGTCCAACAAACATACCCCTTTTGAGTGGTAGCTTAACCCACGAAAACACACTTCACAACCCTGAGATCTAGCTTCCCTATTGATAGTCTATTATCCTTCACAAAACATAAAAAACTAAATACCTTTAATGATAGGATCCAATCATTATCTTCTTTAAAAAATTCACAAGGAAATAGCCACTCCAACACACTTGGGGCATTTTGTTAATCAGTTGAGCGGTTGTCAAAACAGCTTGCCCCCACAAGTGCTTTGTGACATTCATCGAGATCATCACACTTTGGGCTACCTCTAGAAGGTGTTTATTATTTCTCTCGGCTACTCTGTTTTGTGTCCGTGTGTATAAACAAGTGGTTTGATGTTGTATCCCTTGAACTAACAAGTACTACCCAAACATCTTATAGGTATAATATGTTTATTTATCATATCTCAATACCTTCACTACCGCGCCATATTGAGTATGAATCGCCCTGTGAAAGTATTTAAAGTAGGCAAGCACATCACTTTTGATTCTCATCAAATATAACAAAAAAACACAAGAAAAAACAATCAATGAAAGTCACAAAATATCTGTAGTCATTCATCGAAGACAAGGTCATCATACATCCGAGTGCAACAAATCAAAAACATAAGAACTATTACTAGAAATAATATAAGAGCTCCTGGTGTGCTTATCAAACTCACAAGCATCACAGTTATGTTTTTATTTATTTTTCTTTTCATACAAAGATGGATACAAACGACTCAAAAGACTAAACGAATAATGCCCCATGCACTTGTGATGTAGCAACAACACATCCTCCACACTTCTCCCAAATTCTCCTACTTCAGCACTCACTGCCATGGATGTCAAGGCTGTCTATACCCTCTTTATTTAAGTACCAAAGTTCACTATACCATGTGTCAGTCCCCAAGTCTTCAGTCAGTTTTTCTCTTGAAAAATCACCTTAGAAATATCAAATAAAACAATGCATTTTTGTTATAGTATAATGACACTAACGAATAAAAAGTTTACTAAAAATGAAAGAGCATGCAAAGTATTTGAAATAGTTATAGAATTGGCACACCTTACGGTACCCTTACCACAGATTATGCTATACCAACAACGGTTTGAATACTTTCTGGAACTGCTGGGTAAGTATATGAAGCTTTTATTAGCACCACTTGTCACATTTCGAGATGCGCAAAAATTACTATCTAGTATGGTGATTTTGTGGTGGATATAGAGGCAAGAACATGTATATCACGAGTACATTTGACTGAGTGATCATAAGTAGCAGTGTTCCCTTGAATGACGATAAGGTGGATGCTCTTCGACCACATCACCTGCCGCTCTTTGCTTCCTATTTAACATCCCCTAGAACTTGCGATCCTCATTGGTAAATACCACCCGTCTCTCCCTCATTCTTCGCTGCCATCAGATTTGCCTAATGATCACCCCACGATTATGACCAAGTTCTCTAGATTGTCCACACTTACTCTTCTTTCTCCTTGGGTGGCTTTGAACAAGCCTCGCTCAGGTGTCCCACTTCTCCATAGTTGTAGCACCTACGGTTCTCCCCCAAGGCACTATCATACTTGAGATCGAAACAGCCAAAGCCGATTGTGTACCTGAAAGTCCATTAGACTCAGAGTGTAGTCTCGTGTGACTCTCCTCTTGTATTATCGCAGCCATCAGCCTCATATGGTGAAGAAATCGTTGCTTGGGATAGGAGGACTGATCTCTTCTGATCAAAAGTCGGGTTCAGATGAGCTAAAAACTGCATAGTCCTCATCCGTGCAAAGATCTCCCTTCTTGCACTCTAGATCACCACAATTCAACATCGGTGAGCAGTGATCAATATCTGCCTACAACCACTCCAGAGTTATAGAGTACTCCTAAATCGATCTATCACCCCGAACCACTACCTCTATCTTACGATGGATCTGGAACCCATCCTGTGGTTCTCAGCTCCAGCATAGATCTTCAGTTTCGCCCAGATGTCGCTCACCTTTCAAATGCAATCCATTGGTGAAGTAATCGATGGAACCATCGAGTTGAGTAGCCAGGTGTAAGGAAATGCATGTATTGTCCTCCGCTCATCCCTCTCAGCACTGTCACTCTTCAGCTCAACCCCGTCAGATATCCTTCTAGTCTCTTCTGTACTAGAGTAACCTCAAAACGACATGACAAACTTTACGTGGCTAGTTCATTAAGCTTAAGATCTATAGAAGGGAGATCTAGCTTCACCCGTATCATAACAAGCGTTGAGGTAGTGAATCCCATCGAGAGTTTAGCTTCCTATATGAGTCATATCAAGACCTTCAGAACCTCAAGATCTATCTTCCCCAGAAGCTCTAATCCTTTACCCTCTGCACCATCTCCTCCAGACATCCTCAATCACAAAAATCCAAGTATAGATCACACAAAATTGCCTTGGCATTCCGTTGAAGCCTAAAGAGCCGATGCTTCTCCTGTTACTTCCTACCTCGAGCATAAATCAACCCGCCAAAGACTACAAGCTCGCAACTTCACTGAACTACTTCCAATTTTGGTCGTGTAGGAAGTCTCCTTGCCTTCTTCTTTGTCTTTTGTCGCATGAGAGCCTTAACTGCACGCCCAAGATCCTTCCTTCTCGGTTTCACGAGCACAACTCAACCAAAAGTTGGAATCCTTCGCCTCCTTGTGTCGAATCGAAGTCATCTGCACTCTCTTCATCTCAGAAATCACACAAAACTACAGGCTCTGGTTTCGTGCGTGCTTCACCCCTGCCCTATGCCAAGCCGCGAGAACCTTTCTGCCACGATCATGCAGTCGCTCGAGCCTTGCTGTTGCAATCCTACAGCCGCCCGAGCCGTTCTTATCTCCTTTTAGGTGCAACGCCAAAGAGAGGCAGTATAGTAGAAGTGTAGCGCCAGCTAGGGTTATGTTTTAGTTCTCATATCGTGAAGAACCAATTGCTATAAAAAACTCATCTATTCATTAAAGACTTGGGCTTATATGGAGCCTTACAACATTCTTTAAAAATAAAACCCTAGACTTATTCTATATATTTTATTTACAAATAGGATCTTAAACTATATACAATTCTCAACAAAATGACTTGAGAACTAATTGATAAACCCTATAGAACTTGATTCATAGTTCTTATAAAAATACTGCTAGACAATGGATTATCCAAATGACATTATTGGTCATTCAAGTAGACCATCGAGTGTATTGAAAGTTATCATCCACCTATTTCAAAAGAAAAATAAAAAATTAATTATATCAACTTCAAAGATTAATCTTTAAGAAGAAGAATGCTAAAACTACATCAAGCATATCATCTAAAAAAAGAATAGGAAAAAAAATATACAACTACAGTTTTTTATGGCCCTCTTATCAACACACATTCTTCATGAGTTAACTTTCTTTGGATTCAATAAGGTAGAGTGAATACAAGGACTCAAATTTCCACATATAAATCAATTTTATAGTTCGTTCTTTTGTGAGAGAGGTTTGGTAATTGTGCAGTTAGAATAAATTAATTGCATTTTGAATGCCATGCAAAAGTACTCCTCGAGAAGTTACTCTTGGACAAAATCCATAAAATCTTCTAGTGTTTTTGTAGTTTTAAGGGGAAAGCACAGCACAATTGTCTAAGTGGTGGCTTGTTTGATGACTAAAAGCATGATTATTCTAGATTCTTTACTTGCTTATATCTTTCCTTTTAGTCGGGATTAGCAGCTTATTTTTTCTTATGTTTAGTTTCAAATTTTACCTTATGATTAGACTGCAGAGCGTTCTCAGCTGGCTTGAAGGGAATAAGTTTAATGGCAGTGTAATCATATTCAAAATCATAGGTGTTTGCTTGTCTCTAATGGATCACATTTTGTCCATATAGCCAACGCCAATGGGATGTCTATCTTATATCCATCGTTAAATTATTACATCATATCTCATCTTTATTACTCTCACATTGAAAGGCCTGCAGTGTGGCTCAGGAGTGAGTTTGACCCTTAACAAGATGGCTTTAGAGATGACATTCATGGTACTATCACGGTCAATTACAAGCTTGTATTTACTTCATTTGCACACAAGAAGCGCATGTATGAAAAATGTTCTTCTCTTCCAATCTTCTACAACTTCGGTTGCCAATAAACATCTTACTACAACAATTCCCTTTGTCATGACCCTCATTGTCATCTTCAGTGATGGGATCATTATCTTCCACATGCTCAATGTATTCATCATTTAAAGAAAGCAAACCATGATCCTTATTAATTAGAAATGCTTTCCGTGCAATGTGACATGTAAGTATCTAACCCTTTTGCAACATTTGATGTCATTTGTTTATATCGCAAATAGAAGTATTTCCATTCATAGAACTCATTTTAGCTGGCATCCATTGTGTGCATGTGATTACCACCAGTCTTAAGAATGATAATTTCTTCACTTAATTTCTAATGCCTTGTGATTTGCATCATCTAAGGATTCTAGAACATATATATTGAGTTCTCTTTGTAGCAAAAGTTTTAGCGCACTAATACATCTAGACATACTACACAATACTTCTCAGGGAAAGGATCTCTTCAAAATTACTAAACATTCACTGCCAATTTGAGCGCCCTATTTGAGGTTCATCAACTGCTCAACCATCTCCTTGTGCTATGTGGGTCTGTGCTTTTGTTGAAGCCAGTATTTCATTTCATACATAGTTGAAAAAAGGGGTTTTGCTCCCACTTCTCATCAATGCTTCTATATAGTCAACACCGGAGGTAAGTCATCCAACCCTCTACTTCGATTAGCTCAACAAGTCAAGGTGAGTCATCCTTTGTCACTACCCGGCTTGATAGTTTAGAGTTAACCAAGTCAAGAAATTAAATCCAACACTATTAATATTTAATTTATTTTCCACATAATCTACAAAACCTTCAATAAAAGAGCCAATAAAAAGTCACAAAGTATAATACACAAAAATCAAAACATCCATAAATAATAACATAATATGCATGTAACATCTCAAACCAGTATATAACTATACAACACTACCCAAAGTACATAGAGAAAACTACAATCACATATCAATGTAATACCTATTAGATGTAGTCCTCCTCATGTAAACTAAAACTCTCCCACCAGACATTAATTTACAGTTTTTCTTTCCTTAAAAGAAATAACTAAATTCAACAGTAAGTTTTCACAACTTAGTAAGCATTTACAATCTTATTAAGCATTAAATTTAAATGCAAATGCTATAAATGAATGACCAAAAGATATATAATTCATTACTTAATTAAACCGTAAGCTTTCATTTTAAATTTAACATTCTCATTTCAATATAAGTTTTTACCCTATGTAACCTCTTTAAGAAGTCATATCAGGATTCTCATCCTACCAGAATGTATCCTCAAAATTATACTCATAGGCACCTTAAAAAATTTGCAACCGAAAGTACACATTTACTATTTTCATTTCTTTTATCGTGCACAGGTATATCACATCCTCTGTCAGTACCATCTGGGAGTAATCTTGATTAACTTAATCATTTACATTTCATTTATTTTAAATAGCTTCATGTAAATACATTGAACAATCATTTTCCTTTTCCCATTTCATTTCATTTAATTCTCAAGCTAACAAAATGCATATCATTATAAAAATAATTGTCTAAAGCATTAAAGAAATTTTATATTAAATAAATATTTATTATGTATANTATATATATATATATATATATATATATCTATACATTGTTAAGAAAATAAAATACTTAATAATACTTTCTGTTACTTCCTCGGCAACGGCGCCAAAAACTTAATACGGTGTAGATTTAGTGTATAAATTTTGTAAATATTTTTCGATAGTACAAAATTACATATGTAATATAATCCAAACAAAACTACCTCATATGAAAATAGCTTATCTTTTAAAGCTCTTTATAAACTGCCAAATTCCCGTTAAAATCAGTGCAAGTATACATATCGCTCAAGTAATAAAAGGCTCTATTAAAGTTGTAGATATCAATCCCACAGAGAAGTTGAAAAATCTTTTAATTAAGTTTTTGAAATTATTTTATTATTACAAGTACAAAAAAAAAATAAAGTGTGAATTCTGAATGTTAACTACTAAGGTAAATGCTATATAAAATGCAGTTGAAAATCAAAGTTAACTAACTAAGAACAAACTTTCAGAATTAAAATTATGAAAACTAAAGAAAGTTTTTATTTTGTTGGAAAGTTCAAATTTAAGAAAACATCCTTCTACTTTACAATGAGTATATGGATTGTGAAGGAATTGAAATCATTTGAAAATATACAAAAAAACTATTTTGTTCCAAATAGGAGCAATCCTATTCTTTACCCTATTCCGAGTGTTATAAAGAACATTGACTAATCTAGAGTTTGACACCTAATTCTGTGGTTAGGATGTGAGGATACCCATTGCCACTCCAGAGCTCCCACTACTCTTTCACCTGAGCGCTAACAATATCACATCAGTTTCCAATCTACTTGACCAAATTGTGGATTATAATTTGTCACCTGAAAAATGTCCAATTCTGCATCCAACAAAGTATATCTCCCATGGATGACATACTATCGCATGAAATCAAAAGTAACTCCCCCTATGTTGTATAAATCATATCCCTTTTCAGAACATATGTTTGTCAACAAGTTTTAACATTTCATTTGGCCAGATTGAAATATAATTAAAGATCTGAGTTGAAATCATAAAAAATTATTAACATTTAAAACCATATAAAACAAAATCACTTCTTCACAAAATCATATCTCAAAGTAGGGAGAAGGATAAAGATGACTATTCAGAATTCATTCGAAGGATACGTCAAAATACAAATTTCTTATATATAGACAAGTTTACAAAACAAAGGAAATAAAAGACATAACATATCTTGCAATCCTTCCCAAGCAAATCCCGACAAGTTCTCTCCAAGCCCCGACAAGTTCTCTCCAAGCCTTTCTCTTATTACAATCCCACTCATCTCTCTCTTAGAAGTGCAATGAAGAATAAATCTCTTTCCTTCCCTCTCCTCTTACAAAACTAGAATAAAATCACCTTTTCTCTCATCTTGCCTCTCACATCAAGTTTCTCTCTCTCTCTTTCTCGTCCCTCTCAACTCTATGAAGTCTTATCCATTATTTTTGGGATGCCTCCTTTGAAAAGAATTCCAAATTCCCTCAAAACTTTCTCTCCAAAAGTCAACTCTTTTCAATTCAAAAGACATGTCATTTGATCAAAGAGACATATCCCTTCATAAAAGAATCTTCCAAATTGTATAGATGCATTGAATCAATCCAACAGGTGTGTAGAACAAGTGTCCATTTGAAAATACACACAAAATTCATCTACAACCACCTTAATTTGTACAAAATCGTCTCTGGCGCATCATGTGCAGGTTCTCTGTCAAATGGCGCATCATGTGCCGATCAAGCTGATCATGTGCTAGAATCCCAAAATTTGCTTTTTTGGCTCTAAATTTTTTACTTTTTGCCTTTTTTGCTCCAAATGCTTAAAAATGATATACCTGCAATAAAAACATTAAAATACTTGTATTTAAAGTGGAATATCATAAAAAATAAGGATAAAATATGTACTTAAAATAATATATTATTTTGGTGTATCAACAGTTCAATACAGCTCTATCTTTTGTTACGTCAGTGAGATGATTTGTTGGTAGTAATCTAACGAAAATGAAGTGGTGCCATACCTTTGACTGACTAGTCAACATGGAAGTAGGGAAGTTAACTATCTTATTATTTTTAATCATCCTTTCTCCTCTTCCATCTGTCAGGAATGCAATAACTTCATCTAATGATGAATTAGTCATCATGAATGCAGCATATTAATCAAAAAAACACATTCCTCAGCCCATAAAAAGATTTGATCCTTTTTATAGTAAATTCAACTTGCTTACCTCTCATGAGATTTTGCTTGTCATTAGTGAATCAAGTTTGCATAAAATTCTTGAATCATTGGCACAATTGCTACTGTAGTGAAGTAGCAAAACCGTTCCTAATTTCTGGCAAGAATCAACCTCTCGATCTCGTCATTCGGGTTAGCAAATGTCTCTTCCTGGATCAATCTTATCAAATTGATTTTAGTGTTATAACTGTGTTGGGCCTTCAAATTAACAAAAATTCATGCATCAAAATCATCTGTTCTTCCTCTCTTCACTCATAGAGCCATTTGAAATTCTACCAAAATCCAAATAAATTCCAAATAAATTACAAAATAAAAAATGTAACACCCCAAGTAAAATTATTTGGTAAGAAACTTTTCACCTTGAGTTTTCTTTAAGCTTTTGCATAAAAAATCCCAACTTTCAGATTTTTCGTACTGTAGGAAAAATTTTGTGGTGAAAACAAAAAGTTTCTAAGTTAAAGTTAAGCTCTTACCAAGAGAAGTTGAAATCTATGATTTTTAGCCTCCCAAATCTTCTCTATCACACTCAATGTGAAGTCGTAGGTCAAGGTTAGAGGTAGGGGAGGACCTAAGTATTAAAAATGGAGTTTTATTGTGTGATTTTGTGGTTTTTTAGGCAATCAAGCATTTTCGGGAATTTGGCGCATCTTGCGCCAACGCCTAAATTTTCTTAGATTTCATTTTCTGTGAAAATTTTCTACGTAATGCTTTTCTTCTACCTCTAATTAACTCAAATGAACACTTATAAGAATAATTAAACATTACTCTAACATCTATTTTTCACAAACAAGACGAATCTCACTTTTATATATAAAATTTGTGCTATTACAAACTAACATTTATCAAGCTAAAAAACATCTATTTTAGTGTTTTAAGTAAAGAAAAATATCCCAACACTAAATCTGAACATATAAATTCCAAGCACTACATCAATATAGTTTAACAATAAAATTAAATCTAATTCAACACAATAAACAACTAAAACAAGCAATACTAAATAAAATGTTCCGTGCATAGATTAAGTTAAAAATTCTTCTTCATCATCGTCCTCCTAGAAATCCCCCATAGATTGGTAGTGCACATACAAATTCTAGAAGGGTCGATAAGGAAATTCATCAGTCTAATTCTCCCCAATCAAAGCATGTTTCTTGAACATACATACCAAGCCATCTTTAATACGACTAATATGCTCAAAATGTTCTTTAAGTCTCCAATCCAAGTGATCCAACATTTCAAATATATTCCCAATTGCATGCATAGAATTCTGCACCTCTTTTTCTATCATCTTGATCCTTTTCAAAAGTGCATTAGAAATGAGGCAAGGTTGAATAGGTGATGATATTTGGGATTCCTGAGCCATCATTACATTCATATAGATTTCATCTCCCATTCCATTATAGTTACAATAGATGTCTGGATCCATCGGCTTACATGGAAGAAGCACCTTTTCCCAACTCTCATAAGGTACTTGTGATTGACTTCATAGTAGGGAAATAGTGGATGGATGTCCTAGTCTGGTTGCAGACCCATTCCTAGTCAAACCTAAAATTGATTTCACAATGATTGCTCCAACATCAATAGGTTTTTTGGTTTGAATATAATAGCTTAATATAACACTCTGCTTAGTAACCTTACTGATTTTTATACTAGGCAGTAATTTCAATGCAATAAAAAAGTGTCATGCCTCCCAATTTGCATCTTCATCCGTAAGGTAATGATAGAGTTCATTCATATTATCTATCGTAATGGTAAAATTCACGTAATGGCAGATAGACACATTTTCAATCATAAACATCTCGTTTATTCTTGAAGGAGTGAATTGCACAAACCTACCTCGCCCATAGATAATTCTTTGGTTGCATCCATGTAGATTTGCATAAAATTCACTCACCACAAGGACAACTACAGAGACCGTAGTGCAAGAAAGCACTTCCCAACGTCTTTGCACAAAAATCTCTTCAAGTCAAGTATTCGGTGTATTGAATCCTCGATTCACAAAGCCCTTTCTTTGATTATTCTTTTCTTCAGTAGAACACAATCATGCAACTTCTGTGCATCGATATTGATGAACTTTCACCTATTGAAAATCCCAAATCTAGTGAAATTTTTAGAATGCGATGCCATTGGAGTTGAAATCTTGTGAGTCCTCCCTCATTTCCCCCCTAAAATGGACTTTGGAATCAGTTTTAAGATTTATATGGAGAAGAACCCGCCAAAAATAGCCAAAAACAGCCTTTTGAAATTTTTAAAGTCATTTTCATTGTCTTGACACATCATGCACTGATTCTAAAGCATCATATGCCATCTCTCTAGAATTTGGCTCAATAAGGTAACTAATGATTCTTATTTTGGATTTCAATAAAAAAATTCTCAATTCTTCCATAAAATTAGGTAACTAAAGATATTTTTTAAAATTTTTTTTTTAAATATAGGGACTTTATGAAAGCACAAATATAAATATATGTAAATATTCCAAACAAAGGCTCAAAAAGAAAAATAAACAATGTTATGTAAATCATAGGGAAATGCCCAAAATGTAGTATCTAGTCTAACAGACCAATGCATTTTACTATGATTTACACTTTTTTACAAAATTCTCTTAATTTCACCAATAGATAGTTCTACTAAACCACTTGTATGTGGATAATAAGCAGTTGCAATTTTATGCATTATATTATATTTTTATACCAATCTTGCAATTGTTTTATTTTTAAACTGAGATCCTCCATCGGTAATGATTACTCTAGGCATTCTACATCTTGTAAAAATATTTTTAATTAAAAATATTGAAACACTCCGAGCATCACATCAAATTAAATTGATTGCTTCAATCCATTTTAAAACATAATCCACTGAAATGAATATATATATAATTCCGCATGAAGCTATAAATTGTCCCATAAAATCCAATCCTCATGCATCAAAAATTTCAATTTCCAAATTAAAATTTAGAGGCATTTCATCTCTTTTTGAAATATTACCTACTCTATCACAATGATCACATGTTTTAATATATATATTAACTTCTCTAAATAGAGTAGGCCAATAAAATCCAGACTGCAAAATTTGAAGAATAGTTCTATCATTCCCAAAATATCCTTCAAATTAAGAATCATGACATTTCTGAATAATTTCCTGCATTTCTTTGCCAGGCACACATTGTCTCATTACTAAATCCTTGCTTTATTTATATAAATAGGGTTCATTCCAAACATAATACTTTACATCATGAATGAATTTATATTCCTGTTGTTTTGTTCATCCATAGGGTAAAATACCACTAATAATATAATTTACAATATCAACATATTAAGGAATTTCCCATCCTTTTACAGCATAAAGTTGTTCATTACGAGAAGTTTCAAAAATTTATTTTTCCATGTCAAGTATTTCTTCTTGTTCTAGCCAAGATAGATGATCAGCAATTTGATTATCAATCTCTTTCCTATTGACTATTACAAATCAAACTCTTGCATCAGAAGTAACCATCTAATTAATCTTAGTTTTTCATCCTTCTTTTGGATCAAATATTTAATCGCCAAATGGTCAGTATGCACAATACATTCAACCCCAATTTGATATGACCTAAACTTATTAGAAGCATCCACAGTGGCTAATAATTCTTTTTCAGTGGTGGTGTAGTTAATCTGAGCATCATGAAGAGTCTTACTAGTATAGTATATAACTTTAAAATTCTTATCATAGCTTTGCCCTAATATGAATTTTATTGCATATTTACTAGCATCACACATCAATTCAAAAGGTTTCTCCCAATCAGGTGAAATAATTATAAGAGCATTGATCAAATTTTCTATTAAAGTTTTAAAGGCTTTAAGGCAATCTTGGTTGAAATAAAATTTTATATCTTTTTTCCAGAAGTTGGCATAAGGGTTTAGTAATTTTTTAAAATACTTTAATATATCAACTGTAAAATCTAGCAAGACTTAAGAAGCTCCTAACTCCACTTACATTAGTAGGTAGAGGTAAGTTTGATATAACCTGAATTTTTGCAGGATCTACTTCCATGCTATTTTCTAAAATTTTATGCCCAAGCACAATTCCTCTTACAATCATAAATTAACATTTCTCTCAGTTCAATAGGCGATTAGTCTTTTTACATCATTCAAGAACATTCTCTAAATGATTAGACATATTTCAAATGAAGTTCCAAGCATAGAAAAATCATCCATAAAGACTTCAATCCCTTTTTCAATTAAATCACTGAAAATTGATATCAACTTCTTTGAAATGTTGCAGGCACATTACATAATCCAAAGAACATTCGCCGAAAAGCAAAAGTTTTATAAGGACTAGTACGTGCTGCTTTATTTAATCCTCCGGAGCTATTGGTATTTGATGATAATCGGTAAATCCATCTAGAAACCAAAAATTTCTGTGTCAAGCGAGCCTATCCAACATTTAATCCAAAAAGGGTAAAGAAAAATGATCCTTCATGGTTGCAGAATCTTTCTTGGGCTTTATAAATTGATTCCCCTTCTAATTGACAAAAAGATGTAATATCATTTCTAAGCTTAACAGTTTTTGAAGGTGGGAAATATTTAGATTAAATTTTTTGTGATAAATCTCCCCAAGTTTTGATTGATTCAGGTGCTAACGAGTTTAACCACATCTTAGCTTTACCCCTTAGTGAAAAGGGAAAATTCTAAGTCTGATGGCATTGTTCGACACCCCATCATATTGAATTGTAGCAGAAAATTCTAGAAAACTAGCAAGGTGTTAATTAGGATCTTCAGTTGGTGTTCCCTTAAAATGGTTATTTTGAACCATTTGGATTATAGCAGGTTTATGCTCAAATGAATTGGCAGCAGCAATAGGGTTTTTTATACTTAAATGAATCTCATCTACTGTAAGATTAGCATAATCTCTTAAAGGTCTTCGATGATGTTCATTTTCATTTCCAGTATTACTCAAATTGCAAGACATTTTGCTACTGTGGTTCATCTCTTTTTGTTGTTTTTGAATTTTTCTAATTGTTCTTTCTAACTCAAACATGTAAGGTACTAAATTTTTCAATCTTACCCTACACATAAATAGATACAACAAGTAATTTTAAAAATAAGCAAACACACTTAAATAAGAAAATATTCAAAATAAAGTCCAATCACTTTTATTTCTTTAGTTTTTAATTTATGTTTTTAAAATAAGAATACTATAATTTATAAAATAACATACAAATACTTTCAGTTACTTTACTGGCAATGATGCCAAAAACTTATATGTGTGGATTTAGTGTGTTAGTTTTGCAATTATTTTTCAATATTACAAACTACACACGACAGATACAATAACAAATATGCAAATTAATCCTAACAAAATAACTTCAATTAAAAATAGTTTTATGTTTTAATAATCTTTAAACTTTCAAATTTACTTTAAAAATAAGGCAAGTATATGTATCACTCAAAGCTCTAATGGTGTCCTAGATATTGATCCCACAGAGAAATTGGAAATGCCTGTAAATAAGTTCTTAAGCTTAAAATGTCAAGTACTATTTTAAAACTACAAAAAGTTAAGTGCAAAGTCTTAATACTAACAAGTGAATGCTAATTAAAATGCATTTGGAAGACAAAGTTATCTAAACTAAATGTTAAAATTTTAAAAGTGAATTTAAAAAAATTAAAACTAGGATGATGTGACAGAAGGTTCAAATTCAAGAAAACATCCTTCCCTATTACAATGAGTATATGGTTTGTGAAGAAATTAAGATCATTTAAAAAATATGTATTTAAACTATTTTGTGCCAAATAAGAGCAATCATATTTTTTATTCTCTTTCGAGTTCATAAGGAACTTTGACTAATCCAAAGCTTTGTCCCTAATTTTTTGGTTAAGCTGGTAAGATACTGGCTGCTACTCCAAAGATTCCACTACTCCCTTCCTTGGTGGCTAACAATCTTGCATTTGTTTCCAATCAACTGGACCAAATTGGGGATTTTAATCTGTCACCTTAAAATCTCCAAATTTCAATCCAACAAACTATATTTTACTATTTATTTTCACCTACTTCCATGGATGAAATACTATCCCATGAAATCAATTGTTATTGTCCCATTGTTGTAGAAATCATAGCCCTTTCAAAACATATGTTTATCACACATTTTAACATTTCAATTGGCCAGATTGAAAAGAAAATAAAGATTTGAGTTCAAATCATCACAAATTATGGATATTTAAAACCATCTAAAACAAAATCAATTCTTCACAAAACCATGTCCCAAAGTAGGGAGAAGGATAAAGAAGACTACTCAGAATTCATGAGAAAGATATGATAAAATATGGATTTCATATATAAAAAAAAGTTTAGAAAAAAAAAAGAAATAAAAGACAACTTATTACATAATCCTTCCCAAGCGAACTCTTACAAGTTCTCTCCAAGATTTTCTCCCTTTACAAGCACTCTTGATTTTCTTTTAGAAGTGTAATGGAGAATAAATATGTCACCTTCCCTCTCTTCTTATAATCCTTAAGTAAGATCACCAATCCCTTGACTTTCTCTCTCTCTCTAACTCTCCTTCTTCATGCCTCACACCTTACGCCTGCTAACTCTTCTTCTTTTCTTCCTTTATTAAAGGCTGTCTCCCTCCAGAAAGAATTCAAAATTCCCTCCAAAATTCTGTCCAAAAGTCAACTCTTTTGAATTCAAAAGACATATCCATTGATCCAAGAGACATATCCCTTCTTAAAAAAACCTTCCAAAGTATTTAGATGCACTGAATTACTCCAAGGGGTTCTTAGAGCTTGTTCTCTTTAAAAATTTGCACAAAATTTGTCTCGAACCACCTTAATATGCAAAAACTCATCCTTAGCGCATCATGCACCAACTCTCTGTCAAATGACGCATCTGGTGCTAATCGGCGCATCATGCGCCAGTTTGCTAAAGACCACACTCTTCTGGGTTTTATCGCATCTGACATCAATCATGCTCATCTGGCACCAATCTAGCGCATCATGCACTAGAATTCAAATCATCACTAGTTTGGCTCTAAATTTTGTCCTTTTTGCTACTTTTACTCCAAATGTCTAAAATTATTATACTTGCAACAAAAATATGAAAATACTCTTCTTTAAAGTACAATATCACAAAAAATAAGCATAAAATACATACTTAAAATAACATATCATTTTGGAGTATCAGCTTTTAAAAAGTTGGTCTGCCTGAGAGCATTCAAAGTTGGTGATCTTGTACTCATTCTTAGAATAACTATTCTTGCACACCGCACAATAGGTAAAAAAATCAAACCAACTTAGGAGAGACCATTTGTCATAGAGAAGGTCTATTCAGGAGGATCTTACCAGCTGATGGATTTCTGAGGTGAGAGGCCTATGTTTCCAATTAATGGCTGCTATTTAAAAATATACCACACAACATGATATTTCTTTAAATGATTTTTTGAAAATTTTACTTGTTCTAGGGTTATTTTTTTGCAAGCGTCTATGACTGGGTTCAAAATTTTGTAATAGAATTGATCTCAATAAAATGAAAATTTGAATTTCCTTACCTTAATTTCCTTCAGTTTAATTTTTAAATTTCATTAAATTAAATTAAGAAAATAAAAGACTTGCACTTGCATAAATTCAAAACTTGTTTAATAACTAATTTGTTGTTATTCTTATTCATTATGAATTTTAGCGCACTGATGTTTTTCTATCTTTTGTAGAAAAAGATCGAATTAGAAGCTAATTTTTGCCACTAAAGATGGCTTGAATCTCAGAATAAATGAAGAATGAACAGCCCATGGCGGTATCGTGGACTTTGACCTAGACTACGGTCAAGTCAATGTAGACAATGAGGGTCCTTGGGGAGCATAGTCAGCCACCAGGAGATAGAAGGGCAACCATCACTACTGATATTTAGTACTAAGGAATACTCGTCACTGAAGAGGAAGAAATTAGAGAAGGTACAACATCAAATGGAAGGAACCAGCCATTTACAATCCATCATCACCGCACCGATAGGAAACTTGATGAGTGGCACTGAAGAAAGAGTTTCAGATGTGTTGCTTAGAAGGACACAATGCCATAACGCCAGCTATCGTAAGCATAGAGTTTTCCTAAATGAGGAGAGAAGATGTATAAAAGAAGTAGAGGTGACCCTTACCCTGATTCGTGAGGAGGGAATCTGTCATCGCTGCATGAGGGTAACCTCTACGAGTCCACCCATCACTGAAAATGAGTAAGAGTTTGTCACAGAGTCGACACCGTTAGAGATTCTAGATGAGCATTTCATGGGTTGCCCAATGCACAACGGCAAGATTCCAAGACAAGTATCAACAATAATGGCATTTTTAGAGTGCTCAGGATGTAACGTCCTCCACTTGGAGCGTTACTATACCTTCTAGGAGTACACAGCGGCCGACATAGGGTGTTGAGAGGTCGAGCATAAGGATTTTGAGTCATACATCCCACTGTATACAGAGCCGATGTAGACATAGTTTCCCATAGAGATTAAAATGAGGAGCAGCCTTGAAGACCATGAAGTATTCCTAACACAAAGTTCAAAGTCAAGAAAAGAGAATTTGATTTTTATGAAAAAATTCAAGGGAAATTTGTTAGGATCTTAGATGGTCTGGAACTGCTCATAAGGATTTTCTCCAAAAGTGATGAGAGGAGGATTCTCGACTGCGTGTTCGACTTGAGGAACATAGTTTGGGCTACTATAACTTCATAAAGGACATGCTAGGAAGCCGCCCGAGTATTTGAAGATATGACGAGGTGAATCCTCTATCTTCCGGAATAAAATAAATGATTAAGAGAATGGTCAGGTGGAGCATACTTCCAGCATACTGCATCCCAAACAACTACATCATCAACATTTACAAAGAAGGAGACTGCATTCCTACACATATTGATCAACAAGATTACGTAAGGCCCTTCTGCACAATGTCCTTTATGAGAAAAATAAATATTATGTTCGGAAAAGAGACTGATATTATTGGCCCTGAAGAATTTCAACGATCTGCTGAAATTCATCTACCAGTGAGTTTTGTTTTAATTTTTAAAGAAAACAGAGCAGATTAGGTAAAGCACTGCATTCTAGAATTGTCGCATCATATAGTTTCTATTACATTAATAAGAATGGATGACAGTAAGATACCACATGGATTCCGTCCAGACCCATAATTGGAAGATATATGCTCATACGAGTGATGAGATAGTTGTACCTCTAAGTACACGTGAAAGAAATTCTTTCCTCGGAGCATGGCTTAGAAGGTCAGCTTAATCATGAGCTCAGCTACAGTGAACAGTAGATAGTTCTTGTAACTTTTTATACTGCATCACAATATAAAAAATATGATATCTAATGTTTCAGATGTATTCAGTACTTGATTTTTATTCAACATTTGATGCTTCAAAATGTATTCAACATGTTATCTTTTGACAGCTTCAACATGTGTTCCGTTTGTAACACATATCTGAAGCAGTTTAACGACGTTTCTTTTAGATTTTAGTATATTTGTCAAATTACCATTTTTGTGCGATGGATAAAGATCCACAGAACCACACATTGGTTCTAAATTCTAATGAACAGAGAACAATACAACGAAAGTTTGATAGTAAAATTTTAAAAATAATTTTTTTTGGAAAAAAATATAAAAAAATGAAGATTAAAATTGAAAAAAAATACCCTCATAATCAAAAAATGACGATAGCAACAAGAAAAGAAATAATTTTAAAAATTAATTCCTTTCGAGTTTCACATTTTCACTCTCCATTTTCGCAACACAAATGTCTCTATCTGACAAATTTGTCATAATCCACACGGAGTGCCACACTCCTAAAAAAATCTCATCATTTGGGATAGACCTACGCCTTAATCCCTACGCAGCAATTTGTTCACAATCTCTCATACTCTTTTCATGAGTCCTTTGAACTTTTAATGATCCTAGGGTGACTAACTAAATTTTGATCCCAGCCTTGAAGTTTGGTGTAGTGTCATAAGCGTTTGTCATTTATCAACTAAAACCAGTTCAGATGTAATGTCCCTAGCGGTTGCCCGAACTAGTATAGTCTTTTAGTTTTGAGGCTGGTACCTGAATTCTTGTTCTCCTCTTGGGATCAGTACCTAAATTATGATTCCCTTCTTAAATTTTGGCCTAATGTCCCTAGCAATTTCTATTCTTGGACTAGACTCAGTTTGGACGTAATGTCCTTAGTGGTCGCCCAAACTGGTATAGTCTTTCCTTCGTAGAGCTAGTATCTAAATTCCAGTTCTCTTCCCAGGTTCAATACCTAAATTATGATTCTCACATTGGAGTTTTCCATAATATCCCTAGTTGTTACCATTCTTCAACTCGATCCAGTTCAGACGTAATGTCCTTAGTGGTTGCCCGACTTGGTATAGCCTTTCCTTTTTTAGGCTAGTACCTGAATTCAAGTTCTCCTCCCGTGGTCCGTACCTATATTTTATTTCGCACCTTGAAGTTTTTTGTAACATTCTTATTGGTTTCCTTTCTTCAATTAGAGCCAGTTCAGACGTAATGTCCCTAGTGGTTGCCCGAATTGGTATAGTCTTTCTCCTCGACATAATGTTCTTATTGGTTGTCATTCTCTGCACTGTTGTCCCAGCTTGAGTTTGAAGTAAGTCCTTTTGCATTGCATCTTGATTTGGTCTCCTCATACAAAATTCTATCCTCCAAAACTGTAAAAAAATTGAAATCAAAATTAAAAATTTTAAACATCAAATTAAAATTGAATCTTCGCCGCGACTGTCAGTTTTCCTGATGGTTGTTTCCAAAATCCCCTTCCTTATTCCCCAGCGAGAGTCCTTGCTTACTCCCCATCAGAAATCTTCTACACTCTTTCTATTATGTTCTGAGTGTGCTGACTCTAAAAGTCATGTTGATTTTGTTGATCTCTTTGGTCAACTCCAATACGTGCAGTGTGTCTGCGCAACACACCTCGCTTATTAATTGTACATTTATTGACCTGACTTTTGGTTGATGTCTAATTCTCTCCTTAGTAGCCTAAGTTCTAGCCATAGGAGTTTTCTGTTGACTTTTTTCAGAGGATTAGTAAAGGAAGCCTCACAATTAGAAACTCTAAACTCTTCTTTGCTCAATTTAAAGTTCCACATATTGGTTTTAACCTCCAACATTTAGTAGGTGGGACCAGTAAGGGGGAGCTCAAGGGGAGTCCCCATAGGATGGTTGGCCTTGTGGTGGACCTTGGTCGGTGTGGCCTTGGTCAATCTCACACAGAAACACACTTGATACCCCCACTTACACTCGCAACCTTGGGATTTAGTCAAATATTCTTAGTTAGTCCCTTAACTTTTTAGGAAACTCATGTAAATGGTCCCCTAGGCCACTAGCCCGAGGCTAGGGTTTATCTGAGACTAGCACATGGAGGACCCAAAGTAGGGAATTCTGATTGTCCATGGCTCAAGTAAGGTGGATGTGTGATTGGCAACCCCAATCCTATTAAAATACCGAATTTAGCCTTCTGCCACTAAAACCTGGCCGAATTTACCAAACTACCCTTGAAACCCCAATTTTGACGAAATTCCCAAAAATTACCCAAACTAGCAAACTTTGTTCAAAACTCATTTCAAACCATTTGAAACCACCCAAACTGCTCAATGCACGCCAAATTTTTTAAAATTATCGAAATACCCCTGATTTTTTCAAAATTACAAAAATACTCCTAGTGACCCAAACTGGCCCAAAACCATCAAAATCTTTTCAAATTTCCCCAAAACCAATTTGGACCACTCTATTATGCCCAATTTGACCAATTTGACCAATTTTAATTAAAACCTCCAACTAGCCATTAATGGTTCAATTACCCTGATTCACCTCCAATGTCCACCAACATGATCTCAATCTTCGCTAATTTCAATTCTAAACTCAAATTCATCATGCCTAAAAATGATTGAAACCAAATCCAAGTTTAATTGGATTTTATTTCAAACTTAAATCCTAAGCCCAATTCAAAATCCCCAATTTGACCCTAAGCCAAAATTTCATCAAATTGAACCCCAAAACAAATCTAATTCCCCCAATTTTGAATACTAAACTCTTTACAACACTCCCTTACATGAAATTGAACTCTCAATTGCCCTTGGTCAAGCCCTAATCTCACTTAAACTCAATTTGGACAAAAACCCTCAATTTTTCCCCAAACTCTAAATTCCACCAAATTGAACTTCTTAACATAAAATTTTCTATTCAATTTGTATTCAGAACTCATCATGGAATTCCCTTGGACCAATTTGAACCAACAACTGGGTCTTACCAATGCCCTACCCTAGTCCAAACCTAAGGCTAACCCAAATGCACTAAACTTGTCCATGAGCCAAAATCCATCAAATTGAGCTTCCAAATCAACTCAAAATCACTCAATTCTTTTTCTAAACTCCTTATAACAATCATCTACACAAATTTAACCATTACATTGAGCACAATACCATGACTAGCCTAACCTAAATTTGACTTCAAGCCAAAATGCCCAAAATTGAACTCATGATCTAAAGTTGACCAAACCAAATCAAATTGATCAATCCAAAGCTACCTCAGTCACTCATTGGACGCTAGTAACAATACTACACCCACCTAGACCACTTTACATGAGCCATGGACCAATGGTCCCTTGATTTAGGGGATCTCCTCTCATATTTGTCTTAATCCAAAATACACATGCCATCATCCTTAACTATTAGGGTTTGAAGTTGAACGGTTACGGGTTCTGACCATTGGGGATGATGACGGATACACCAATATAATTTACTATTTTAAGTACATATTTTATGCTTATTTTTGGTGATATTTCACTTTAAAGAAGGTTATTTTTATGTTTTTGTTGCAGGTATATCATTTTTAGGCATTTGGGGCAAAAATGGCAAAAAGGATGAAATTTGGATGCAAAACAGTGAATTTTGGAATTCTGGCACAAGATGCGCCATTTGACAGAGAGCTGACGCATGTTGCTCCAAATTTAGCACATGACATGCCAGAGATGAATTTTTGTGGATTAAAGTGGTTTGAGATGAATTTTGTGCAAATTTTTAAAAGGACACTTGTTCTACACAGCCATTGGAGTGATTTATGCATCTAGACACTTTATAAGGTACTTTTATGAATAGATATATCTCTTGGATCAAATGAGACATCTTCTGAATTCAGAAAAGTTTAATGGCAAGGAGAGGAGATTTTCTTTATGAGTTTTAAGAAGAGAGGGAAGGTGAGAGTTTTCTTCTTCATTACACTTCTAAGAGAGAATTGAGTGTGTTTGTAAAGAGAGAAAGGCTTGGAGAGAACTTCTAGGGATTTGTTTTGGAAGGATTGTGAGATAAGTTGTGTCTTTTATTTCTTTCATTTTGTAAACTTGTTTTTATATATGAAATTCATTTTTTGTCGTATCCTTTTCATGAATTATGAGTATTCTTCTTTATCCTTCACCCTACTTTGAGATATGGTTTTGTGAAGAATTGATTTTATTTTCAATGGTTTTAAATGTTAATATTTTTAGATGCTTTGAAATAAAATCTTTATTTATTTTTTGATATGGAAATTGAAATGTTAAAACATGCTGAGAAACATATGTCCTGAAAAGGGACAACTTGGTATAGCCTATCCCAAATCTCATCATTCGGGATAGGCCTCCGCCTTAATCCCTATGCAGCAATTCTTCACAATCTCTCATACTTTTTTCATGAGTCCTTTGACCTTTTAATGATCCCGAAGTGACTACCTAAATTTTGATCCCAACGTTGAAGTTTGGTGTAACGTCACAAGCTTTTGTCATTTATGAACAAAAAAAAGTTCGGATATAATGTCTCTAGCGATTGCCCGAACTAGTATAGTCTTTTATTTTTGAGGCTGGTACCTGATTTCTAGTTCTTCTCTTGGGATCAGTACCTGAATTATGATTCCCTTCTTAAATTTTGGCTTAATGTCTCGAGCAATTTCCATTCTTCGACTAGACTCAGTTTGGACGTAATGTCCCTAGCGGTTGCCCAAACTGGTGTAGTCTTTCCTTCGTAAGGCTAGTATCTAAATTCCAGTTCTCCTCCCAGGTTCAATACCTCTATTATGATTCTCACATTAGAGTTTTTCGTAATATCCTTAGTTGTTACCATTCTTCAACTCGATCCAGTTCGGACGTAATGTCCTTAGTGGTTGCCCGACTTGGTATAGCCTTTCCTTTTTTAGGCTAGACCCCAATTCTAGTTCTCCTCCCGGGGTACATACCTAAATTTTAATTCACAAATTGGAGTTTGTTGTAACGTTCATATTGGTTTCCTTTCATTAGTTAGAGCCAGTTCGGACGTAATGTCCCTAGCGGTTGCCCGAATTGGTATAGTCTTTCTCCTCGACATAATGTCCTTATTGGTTGTCATTCTCTGCACTGTTGTCCCAGCTTAAGTTTGATGTAAGTCCTTGTGCATTACATTTTGATTTGGTCTCCTTATACAAAATTCTATCCTCCAAAACAATAAAAAATTGAAATCAAAATTAAAGTTTTAAAACATCGAATTAAAATTGAATCTTCATCGCGACCGTCAGTTTTCCTGATGGTTGTTTCCAAAATCTCGTTCCTTTTTCCCCAGCGGGAGTCCTTGCTTACTCCCCACCAGAATTCTTCTACACTATTTCTATTATATTCTGAGTGTGCTGACTCAAAAAGTCGTGTTGATTTTGTTGATCTCTTTGGTCAACTCCAATACGTGCAGTGTGTCTGCCCGACACACCTCACCTATTAGGGGTCCGTTTATTGACCTCACTTTTGGTTGATATCTAATTCTCTCCTTAGTAGCCTAAGTTCTAGCCATAGTAGTTTTCTGTCGACTTTTTTTAGAGGACTTGTAAAGGAAGCCTCAGAATTAGAAACTCCAAACTTTTCTTTACTCAATTTAAAGTTCCACATATTGGTTTTAACCTCTAACATTTAGTAGGTGGGACAAGTAATGGGGTGCTCAAGGGGAGTCCCCTTAGGACTGTTAGCCTTATGGTGGACCCTGGCTGGTGTGGCCTTGGTCAATCTCACACACACACACACACACTTGATACCCCCACTTACACTCACAACCTCAAGATTTAGTCAAAATCTCTTAGTTAGTCCTTTAATTTTTTGGGAAACTCATGTAGATGGTCCCCTAGGCCACTAGTCCGAGGCTAGGGTTTATCTGAGACTAGCACATGGAGGACCCAAAGTATGGAATTCTAATTGTCCATGGCTCAAGTAAGCTGGATGTGTGGTTGGCAACCCCAATCCTATTAAAATACCAAATTTAGCCTTCTGCCACTAAAACCTGCCCTAATTTACCAAACTAACCTTGAAACCCCTTATGTTGTCAAAGGATGAAAAATACCTTGTTATGATGATATTGTAAATTCTATTGTCAGTGGTACTTTACCATATAAATTAACAAAATAGTAGGAAAATAAATTCATTCATGATGCAAAATCTTATTTTTGGGATGATCCATATTTGTATAAATAATGTAAAGATTTAATAATGAGATGATGTGTGCCTTATAAAGAAACTCAAGAAATTATTCAAAAATGTCATGATTCTAAATATAGAAGTCTTTTTGGAAATGATAGAACTATTCATAAAATTTTTTAATATGGATTTTATTGGCCTACTATATTTAGAGATGTTAATATATGCATAAAACATGTGATCAATGTCAGAGAGCAGGTAATATTTCAAAAAGAGATAAAATGGCACTAAATTTTAATTTGGAAATTGAAATTTTTCATGGATGGGGATTAGATTTTATGGGACCATTTATACCTTCATTTGGAAATCTATATATATTGAATGTTGTGGATTATATTTCAAAATAGATTGAAGCAATCACTTTACCTAGATGTGATGCTCGGAGTATTTCAAAATTTTTAATTAAAAATATTTTCATAATATATGGAATGTCGAGAGTAATTATTACCGATGGAGGGTCTCATTTTAGGTACGGAACAATTGCAAAATTGGTGAAAAAACATAATATAATGCATAAAATTGCAACTCCTTATCATCCTAGACTAGTGGTTTAGCGGAAGTAACTAATTGTGAAATTAAGATAATTTTGGAAAAGAGTGTTAATCCTAAGAAAATGGAATGGTCTGTTAGATTAGATACTGCATTATGAGCATACATGACAACTTAGAAAATAACATAGGAATGTCTCCATATAAATTAATTATTTGGAAGACTGGTCACTTGCCAGTTGAATTGGAGCATAAAGCTTATTAAGCTACAAAAGAAATAAATTTTAATTAGAAAGAAACTGGTGAGAAAAGATTACTACAATTTAATGAGCTTGAAGAAATTAGGAATGAATCTTATAATAATGTGAGGATTAATAATGAAAAGATGAAAGAATGCAATGATCAGAAGATAATAAGAAGGCAATTTGAACCTAGACAGGAAGTTCTATTAGAAAATATAAGATTGAAATTATTTCCTGAAATATTGAAGTCTAGGTGGAAAGAGCCATTCAGAGTTCAAAAAGTTTATCCCTAGGGAGTAGTTTATATTGAAGACCCCAAGACTAGAAGAATATTTAAAGTAAATGGGCACAGGTTGAAACCATATTTTGATGGTCAAAGGCTAGCTTTTAAAGAAACTGTAATATTGGGTCACCCGGAATAAGACTGGGAATGTCGGGCTGACAACATTAAACCAAGCGCTTTGTGGGAGGCAACACATATATTGGCTGTGTATTTATGTTTAGATCTTTATATAGTCTGTTTATTTGCAAAAATATTTAGAAACATATTTTCTTACCTAATTTTACGAAAAGATTTAGAATTTAATGGATCAAAATTGAAATAGTGTTGTTTTTTGAACTAGTGCATGATGCCCCGATTTTCAGAGAGCTAGTGCATGATGCCTGTGGCGACGAAAATGACTAAAATGTTTCAAATGGGGGTTTTGGCAGTTTTTCACCTTAAAACTCCTAAAAACAAAATCCTAAGTCTATTTTAAGGTGGAAAAGGAGGCAAAAACGACTAGATTTCAAACCCAATGACTTTCCACTCCAAAAATAATGCAGGATTTGGAATTTTCAATTGGAGAAAGTTCGTCTGTTTCGATGCCCAGTAATTACATGATCGAGAAGAAGAGGCTAATCAAAGAAAGGGGATTTTTGAATCAAGGATTGAACACACAAAATACTTGAGTAAAAGAGATTTGTCGGCACTATATTGGTTGAAGGAGTTGCCTGAAAGAAGCTGTCGGTCACCGGAATCAAAATCCTGTCCCTCGCTTTCGAAGGACATTTTAATGTTTAGAAAAATATGAAATCAAACTGACCACATATTTTTCATTGTTTAAATGAAAGAGTGCTATACCTTAAACCCTGTATCTATCCCAAAGGATAAACATAAGACTTGAGGATGAGGCTCGATCAAATAAACTAAGAAATATGTGACATCCGTTTGTTCAACAAAACTATTTTTTTTGCCAACAATTTTCCCTATTTAATATGAAGAACTAAATAAGGTTTATATTAAGCTGGATTCAAACGAGCTTCCTATAAGGGCAATCACCTATAGTTAATTACATCTTAATTGATCGAAGTCATCTTAGAAAACTTTTGATAAAAATCAGGAAATAATATCTTCAAAGATTTCAAAAGGATCTGATTTTTCAACGAGATTGGACGAAGAGGTGTGAAATGATATTGGCTTAAGTTTAGGTTATTTTGTTGTAGAATCCAGAGGAGGAAGAACTAAGAAATGCCATAGATCTAGAGGAAAACCCCAGTGACTTCTCAGTCTATCTTATTATTTGGCATTAGTTTTGAGGAGAAATTATTTAGGTGTTTCATCCTGCCAATTTTAGTTGTTAGGGCTTACATTTTTGTGAAATGATCACACAAATAGCCTAAAAAATATGATAATTTAGGTCGTGACGGACGACAACCTCAGAATCCTAAGACAAGTTTAGGGCTTATATTGTACAACATGGTTGTACCAAGGCCTAAAGATGAGGTGAGGATTTATGTTGCATAAGTAGACAACCTCAAAATTCTATGGCTTGGTTGTTTAATTCTAAGGAAGGAAATTGTTTAGCTGGGGAAGACATGTTTTTTTGTTGAAGATGACCGTGCTGCCCACCATGATAGCTCTAAGCTCCTTGTCGTGAGGATTTTAAGTTTTCTAGGGTGTCCAATTATGTGTCAAATCAGGTGACCCAATGGTTGTAGTTCTTTAAATTTTATGGGGGATGTTAGATTTGATTAGAGCGACACCGATTAAGATCCTACAGTTCCCTCATTCTGACATCACTATTTTATATTGGATTCACTTAGTCCAAATGAATTTACTAAACTCAATTTAATGAGTTCCATACTTTCATTTAGAGCTTGGGAAGTCTCATTAGCAATCGTGGTTACCTCCTCCGACGGATTCCCGATCATCCGATAAAGGCATCTTAATTTAATTGTAGTTGTAGTTTTGTGTGATGTTTGTGATTAAATTTTGAGCTGTTTTTATTTTGAATGTTGTGGAGGTGATTTTTTTTATTAATTTTAGTTTTGATTATGGTTTTGATTTTGGTTTTGTGGCTATCCTAGCAGTTTTGGTTTTCATGCAGGGTGAGACCGTTGTTTAGCATGCAAGTTTTTGTTTTCTTTATACATGCCGGTAAGTAAGCACAGTGTCGAAAGCTTAAGAAAAAACAATGTTGTAAACTATAAAAGCATACATAGTGAGTCTTCTCATCCCACCACCTGAAACTCAAAATGCAAGTTAGAGCATTTTATGTAAAGCGGGAAAAGTAAGTTTTTGATGACCTACCTAAACCTAGGTCATATCTTGGTGGGTCACTATTAGTTTGATTAAGGATGACTTTGTTAAGCAAACAATATTAAGTTTAATAGATTTCCGAGGTATCCAACAGATCCGAAGAAAGAAGCAGGTTCATGCTTCCTTTTCACCACCTGATGAAAAGCCTCGAGCTCTTTTAAAAATTATTATGTTGCTTAATAACCCATCTTGTAAATACCTTTAATGCTCAGTGAACTTTGATGTTTCACTTATCCCTAAGAGTAGGGTAATTATCACTTATCATTTAATTTGAGAATTATGTGGGTGAAGATCCTTAAAGGGGCAAATTAATGTTTTCAAGACACTTAGGCAACTTTTTAATTTGGGCTTGTAGTGTTTTAAAGGAGTTCAATAATTTAATTATGTTTACTTTTCTAATCCTCGTTTAATCAGATTTGATTTAACTTACGTCACTACTAAGCCCTTAAGATTTTGGTAGATGTCTTATTTATATATATATATTTGAAAGGATTGAATTTTTAAGTGATGATGATTCATTATTAATAGTTTTGAAAGGCATTTGATCATTAAATCAGGGTATTAAATTGGTGAGTTATTAACTTCCAAAACCATACCCCTAAGTCTAGGATCATTTAATTGACTAGACTTTCAAATTTTAATAATTTAAGGAAATTGTAAATTTATCCTTTTAATTAAAAAAAGTAAGATTGGTTTCTACCAATTACTCCCTTGTGTTTCAATCATCCAAATATGATGATTAGGATCAAAGGTTACCCATTCCCCTTTCTTGAATTAAGCATAAATATTAATTAAGGCTAAATTTCCAAAATTACATTTTTGCCCCTAAGGCTCAATCACTTCATAATTTGTTAAATTTAATTCAAATGACTTTAGAATTTTCATCTCACCTCGCTCATGGGTTAATTAAGACATTAGAGGAGAAGATGTGATTTTTCAAAATTTAATTTAATTTACATATTTATTTTAATGCAAAAATAGGATTTTTCAAAGAAAATTCCATAACATGACAAAGGCAAAGCCTAATCCCTTCTAATTTTTATTGAGCTAAAATTAGACCAAAAAAGCATTGGGGACAAATTTCATGATTTATTTTATTTTATTTGAATTTTAAGAATTATTTTAAATTCTAGAGTATTTATAAATCACAAAATATTTTAAATGTGAAAAATTAAGTTTTATTTTTTATTAAACCTTTCTAATGTCAAAAAAGCTAGAGAAACAAATTTCATATTTTTCTAATTTTTCTTTGAATTGTTAGAATTATTTTAGTGAAAATTCATTTTTAGCCTTTAAAAATTATTTTAAGCATTAAAATTCAATATCTTCACTTAGAAAATTAGGAAAAATATTCCAATTGTTCCTAAGTTCTTAGGAAAAAATTTAGAACATTTTAATGAATTTTATTATTTTTGTGATTTTTATCAATTTTTAATTATTTAAATAATAAAAGTATACTTAAAAATGGAATTTTTATTTTAATTTCAATTTTATTTTTAAATAAATTTTCTATTCAGAGAGAACTCAAAAAACTAAATTTTTTAATTCTTTGAGTTATATTTTAATTATTAAAAATCTTTTTAGTGTTAAAAATAACATTTAACATGAAAAATCAATTTGAGTTATTAAATGAGCTCTAAATGTTTTGAAATTTTTAGGGAAAGTTCTCTAAACTTAAAGTCATAGTGGAGATTAAAAATTAAGTCATTTAGTTGTTTGTGCTCCCTAATAATTAATGTTTTTGTGTTTTAGGGTTGGTGGAAATTAAGTGCGTTCTTAATGACTTAACCCAGAAATTATTTTTCAAAGCAAACCTTCCAAAATTTTCTTGGATTTTTCTAAGCCACATGCTAATTATTATGATTAATTTATGCAAAGAATAGGCTTACACTTGGAAAATATGGATCTCTGTCTAGAGATATCCTCTGACTTTGGAAAAATTAGAGGGTGTTTCCTAAGATAGAGGCAATAATATGCCAAAATTTCAAGTCAGGGTGAGATGTCTACATGCATAGAGAATTAAAAGACTCAAAACCAAATTTAATTAATTAAAAATAAATTATGCATTAAATAAACTTCAAATTATTTCCACATTATTTTCCTGTATTCACTGAGCAAGAGGGTCCTTTTGTTTTATTTTTGTGATTTTTCTACACCAAGATATGGATTTTTGAAGTTAAGGCTATTTATTTAAATAAGAAAATACCCTATTTATCTATTTAAATGCGCGGCACTGGCTAGATCCTAGGAGGCTTCGAAACTCCACGTGGTGTGCTCCCATTCGATGCCGCCATCTACCTCAGCACTAACTCAGCCCGCGATTCATGTATGAAGGCGCTATTCGGCTAGATCTCATCCGTTGATGAGATAAACGTGCGATCGTACGGCTCCCGTCATTGTCCCCAATGCCTTAGCCTGAGAACCATCCATTTTTAAAGCTTAAGATCTCACTCATTTCTTAACCAAATAAAGTGTGGATTGTTTCTAAATGCTCGTCTAAGTGTGACAAACACATCCATACAGTAATCATTCAATTAAATTAAGTCTAATCAAATGGAGAATCAAAATAGGCTCGGGAGGAGGAGAAGCTCAATACCTTCGCTCTGAGAAGGGAAGCTTCGATCAGAGGTGCTCAGCACGTTTCTGGAGTTCCAAGGAGGCTAGAGATTAAGCCTCTTACTGTGATGAAAGGCTTAAGTATTAATTTGACTAAGTTCAATTTCAGGTGTTGGTCTATAGCTATGCTATGGGCTCTGTATGAGGGGAATTTGTTGGGGCTTCTTCTTCTTTCACTATGGTGAAGTCTTGGGTACGTTTATTTTGATTTTGGTGGATTGTAGAAGTGTGGAGAGCTCTTTACTGTCTCTGACAAGGTTTTGAGCTCAAAAATTGAACTCCGGCAAGGGGATTCAGGGCAATGTGGTGATTGGGTTGCACTGAGGAGGTCTCATAGAGGCTCTAGGAATAATTGGTAGGGCTCTCTCTGAAAAATTTTTTAGTACCCCCTCCATGGCCGTGGAGGTGAGCTTTTCATAAAATGGGCTTTTGGGTGGCTGTCATGTCCAATTGGGGGGGGTGAAAAGTGATGCTTAGGCGGAGGGCAGAGAGGCTCTAACATTTAATTTGGATGAGGTGGCCCCCAGGTTTGAACAGTGTTTGATACCATGGGAGTGGCTCTCGGTTTGGACATTTTCTGGCCACATGGGCGGCCGACCAGGCCAGGGGAGGTGGCTAGGAGGTTAGGTGAGCCAGGGTAATATGTCACAGTAATTAAATGTGTTGGTGTTTAGTTTTGGAAAAAATATCTTTGGCTTAAGAAAATATGGAATGAAATCCGTTAATTTGGGGATCCATTGGTCCATGGCTAATTTGGGTGGTTCCATAGGGTTTGGCATGGTTAATAGGGTGTCCTAAATTTTGCTGTGGTGACCTTGACTTAACCAATTTGACATGTCTAGGTCAATTTTGGTGCATGGGTCCAAGTGGGTGCAAATGACCAAGACTTGGGTTTGGGCTAGGCTAGTGATACACCTAAAATATCTAGTGTTTTTAAACACATTTTTATACCATTTCTTGAGATATTGCGCTTTAATGGAAGGTATTTTTTTACTTGCAGATACAAATAAAAAGGTGAAAAATGCTTAATGGAGTAAAAAAGGATCAAATTTGGAGCAAAAAGGTGAAAAACGTGCAAATGAGTTTTGGCCCCAAAGCGCTAGATCCGGCGCTTAAGCACCAGTTAAATAGAGAAGGCCACGCATAAGCGTCAGAGGTCCCACACTTAAGCGCCAGTGGCAGCTACTAGACGAGTAAGGTAGTTTTTGCAAATTTTGAAGAGGTTTTTGAGGCACTCATTAGCTTAATAGGTGGTTATAACCACCGTTGATGAAAATTATCAAAAAAAGATGCTTCTCTTTGGGATATACATCGAATTGGGACACATTTTGAATAGTTTCCAAGGCACCTCTTAGAAAACTATAAAAGAAAGAAGGAAGGACTTTGAAAAGGGTCCTCAAAATACTTAGAATGTTTTGACAGTTCTTATTTGGGGAGTTAGTTATAAAAGAAAGAAGAGAGGACTTAGAAAAGAGTCCTGAAAATATTGGAAAGTTTTGAAAGTCCTCATTTGGGGAGTTAGTTTGATAGAGATTTTCAGGCACCACTTTTACTTTTATTTTATCCTTTTTATTATTTTATTTTGAGTGAATGTAAAGAGAAGAGATTCAAAGGAACTTCAAGCGTTTGGCGGACAACTTGAGATAAGTTTTTATCTTTTTTCTTTGAGACTACTTTTGGTTTTAATTGAGACATATTGTTGTTTGACAATGATTTCTACTTTTAAACTAAGGTGTAGTTTTATTTTCTTCATGGATTGTGAGTACTTTTTTATTTTTCTTCTTAAAATGATAAGTAATTAAGTTTTGGATGGAATTTGTGAAGAGTATTGATCTTTAATGTAGGAAGAAGTTGTGATGATTTAAATCCATCTTAAAAGTGTTGGATGAAAGTTATGGAGAGTATTGATCTTTAATGTTAGAAGAAGTTGTGATAATTTAAATCCATGTTTCATTTACTTCTTGATTTGGCCAATCCAGATGTTAAAATTTTTTGTGAGAACATGTAAGAATTGGGCTGATATTGTCTAAGTCAACAATTGGAAAGAATCACATGAGGTTGTATGAATGAGAATATAGTTCATATGATTGAGTGGAAATAAATAGGGAAATATTCATTGAAGGGTGTAGAGTTAGCGGACTTTAAAGTGACTGGTTAAAGCTCCCAACTTGGTTTATTGTTTTAGTTTCTAATACGAGATGTTAGCCTCTAGGTGCAGGGAATCGAGGGAACTCTAGAGTGAGAGCTAGTATCTTCCTTACCTAGCCGGTCTTCAGAACTATTCAAACTTTAAATTAGCTAATATTTCTTTATAGCAACTTTAGTAAGGGTAAAGAATATTATTGCTCCTATTTGACACAACACAATTTGCATACTTCCACAATACAATTTCTATACTTATTACTAATTCATGATATGAAGAAAGATATTTTTCTTTTTAAGTGCTTTTCATCTACAAAACTCTAGTTATCTTTTGAAGTTTTTACTGTTTTGTCAAACTATCAAAAATACCAAAAATATTTAAATTTTTATTACTGCAAAATATACTTTGTTTAAGTAATTGTCTTTTTAAAAATGGAAACTTTGCTACAAGTGCATATTGTATAAATTCCCTGTGGGTTCAATATTTAGGTCTTAATCAAAAAGTTCTATATTATTTGATAACGATACGTATACATGCATAGTATCCCAATATATATAAATTAAAAGCTAAATTCTTATTTTTCTTCAAGATCATGTTTTTGGTTTTGCTGTAATGTAAGGATATAAAAGTGAAATATAATCTGAATTATTGTTGTACTTTGCATATTAGTAGTATCTAGGGATCAAGTTTTTGGCGTCGTTGCCGGGGAATCGACAGGAAAATTTATGTTACTAGAGAGTTTTATTTAATCTTTAAGTATTGTATCTTATTTTTTGTGAGTTTTTTTAATTTTATTTTATTTTATTTTATTTTATTTTATGATAGTGTATACGTAGTTTAGGTTCTGAAGGACTAGTGCCCTACGATTCTGAATTAGAAAGAACTACTAGAAAAATTAGAA
>JXCR01120033.1:2154-18552 GCA_002079205.1 Phalaenopsis hybrid cultivar | reverse complement strand
TAGCATGGTGGGCAGCACAACCATCTTCAACAGCAAAACCTGTCTTCCCCAGCTAAACCAATATTCATTCCTTAGACTTAAACAACAAAGCCATAGTACTTCAAGGTTGCTTGCTTATGCAACGTAAATCCTCACATCATCTTTTGGCCTTTGCATAACCCTGTTACACAATATAAGCCTTAACTCGTCTTAGGATTCTGATGTTGTCGTTTGTCAAGACCTAAATCCTCATATCTTCCCAGCTATTTGAGTGATTATTTCACATGATATAAGCCCTAACTAATAAAATTGGAAGGATGAAACACTTAAATTTTTCTCCTCTAAATTTAAGCAAAAAATTAGGATAGCTTGGGAAGTCACCGGGGTTCTCCTCTAGGATCCATGACATCCCCTAGTCATTCCTCCTTCGGATTCTACAATAAAATGTTTCAAATTTGAACCAATCCCCTTTCACACCTCTACGTCTGATTTCAATGAAAAACCTACCCTTTGAAATTCCTTGAAGATAATATTTCCTGATTTTTATCGAGAGTCTTCTTAAGTAACTTTGGTCAGTTAAGATGTAATTAACTATAGAGGCTTTCCCTTTTAGGATGCATGTCCGAACCCAGCTTAATATAAACGCTATTTAATCCTTTATATTAAATAGGGGAACTTCTCAGCAAATACAAAGGTTTTGCAGACCAAATGGACGTCATACTTTCCTTAGTTTGTTTCATCGAGCCTCATCCTCAAGTCTTGTGTTTATCCTTCGCGATAGATACAGGATTTGAGGTACAGTGCTCTTTCATTTTAAACTATGAAAAATATGGTGTCAGTTTGAATTCATACTTCAACGTCCGTCCGAAGCGGGCGACGGGATTTCGATTCCGGCGACCGACAACTTCTTACGGGCAACTCCCCACAAACCCCCGAAACAGCGCCGACAGCTTATGGCGAGCTTCTCTCTCCATTTAAACCAGGGAATCTTATCTTCATACATCATTAATGTGTCCATGCCCCTCTTGGACTAGATTACCCTTCTTCCGTTGGCATGCTTTACCCATTTCTGTCTTAGGAAAGTACGACCAACTCTTTGGACTTCAGGATTATCTGTTCAAACACCTTTGAACAGAGGGGTTCAGGAGGCCATTAAGGACTCTTTAAATTTTTATATGGGGTTGGATCCCCAATAGGTGTGTCAGTGGACTAGTTCCACCTGGGCATTTTCTGCCACTAATTGGGTCCCGCACTGGGTCCTAAAATATTTCACATCTCCCTTCCAAATTTGATTTGCTATTCCGCAAATTAAACCAAATCTTTTTGTGCTGCGCACACTTTGAAACTTTCTTGCATTAATTAAATTTTACACCTCTTAATTTTTCTTAAATAAGATTTTAAATACCCATAAATTAAGACCCACCCGATCTATGGATCAACCTCTACTGTCGGTGCTTGCACTAAAAAGTACAAAGTTTTTTGGCCATATAGCTAACCCTGAAAATTTTCTGTTTTTAAAGCCTACTACAATGGCATACCCGACGCTGACTTTTTTGTGTAACCTGCCGAGAAGTCACGAAGCCTGCAACATCGCTCCTACCATCAAATTTGGAGCCGGATTTGAAAATCTCCAGGTCATCCTCGGGAAAGCCCCGTTTGTGGTAATGCAGATCGCTGGTCCGGAAATACAAGAACCGTCTGCAGAATTCAGTTTTAACTGCCTTCAAGTCTTCCCTGCCTGCAAGAAGGCTAAAGCTGCTACTGTCACGACACCCATCAAACCCGCTAGCCCTGCTGCTGCCAATGGGAAAGAAGAGATGATTGTTGAAGATCCGACTGAGGGATTAAGTTTCCCACCACCCATGTTTGAAATTGGGTTAAGCTCAACGACTGTACCACTGACCGGAACTCAAAGAAGGAACCGCAATAGAAGAATTCGGAGGGCCATTAAATCCTAGGCTCTCGAGGAGACACCCGTTGAGGAGGAACCTCATCAAGATGAAGAAGTGCTACCGGAAATTTATCCACTCCTGCGAGGGAGTAGATTCCATCCTCTGACAGATGCTAATGGATATGAGAGTATCCAGAGGATCGCTATCGCATTACCATCACTACATGGACACAGTGATGAGGAAAAGAAGTTCACTCCTATCACTAGAGTTAGCGCAGTTTTCAGAAGGCTTACTACCAAAGAAGGATGTTTGGTTAGCGAGTCACTTAAACGAGTGGGAGATGCAATTTTCCCTCGCGTGAAGAAGGAAATTTTGAATGGCGTCAAATCCGCCAGACAATCCCGTAAGGCAACTAGAGCACCGCCCACTCGCATTCACGTTTAGCTCCGCTTAGGGAACAAAGTTGATATCGCAATGATTACTATAGATCATACTGCCACCAGGACCATAAGCCATCGACCGGTTAAGTCGAGACTGGGTCCGAAGGTCTTACCCGTCATTCCTGCAATCTCAGAGATAAAGACAAAGCGATTACCTGACACTGTAGCCCGTCTACACCACGGGGAGCATACCTTCCCTCGACATACCAATGTTTATACTAAGACGCCCCATCTTGAGACATCATCGTCGAAAAAGAAGAGGGTATGGGTACCCAAGGTTGCTGCACTGATACAGTTCAGTGAGCCTGTAGGACAGAAAGTAAAACCAGTGCCTGAAATATTTGTCATCGTCGCGATGATAGCCAGCGAGATGGAGGAACAAGTAGAGGATATCCACTAAGGTCCTCTAGATCTTAAAGCAATAAAGGAATCAATTATTGAAGAGAAAGTTGAGAAACTCAGGATTGAGATTTCCGAGTTAGCTCGAGAGCACGGAGTTTTCATCAATAGTGATAATGAAGATTTTGATTATAGTGATTACCTGGAGGAGGATTTCATGGATGTCCATGTGATCGAAACCAGAGCTACCACATCTGCGCATGAGGCTCAACCTCACACCGAAGAGAACGTCGTAGATGAGTTGCGTAGGGTTATCCTCCTAATGCATGAGCAAGTCAGTCTACTATAGAAAAGAATAAAAGAGATGACTGCAGCTATGACTGCCATGGCCACCATTCAGGGGCAATCACAAGCACCGAGATTGGCTTCTCCAGAGATTAATCAGCTAGAAATCACACACATCATAGATGAAAGAAGAGAGGCTACTTCAGCAAACAAAGATGAACAACCAAAGAGATTCTCCATCAGGTGCCATGCCAGAAAAGGAATTGAAGCAAATGGTTGAACAAGTGCGGGATGCCTTAGCCCAATCTAAGGTCGGTGCATCAATTTTAAAGGGTATACCTTACCCAGAGGAGTCCGATGCCGTACTTTTCCCCATGGGTTTTGTGGCCCCAAACTTCAAGATATTCGATGGGACTGGAAATCCCAGATAGCACATAACACATTTCTGAGTCAGTTGTGGCAACATGAGGAATAATGAAGCTCTACTCTGCCAGCAATTCATCAGCAGCTTATCAAGAATTGCTTTCAACTAGTATGCTGACTTGCCCAATGGGTCAGTTAAAACATTTTTTGAGTTGGAATAGTTATTTGTGAAAAGATTTGCTGGGGAACAACATCATGTGTCTTTTGTAGAGCTCGTGATGGAGAAGCAAAACCCAACGAAAATTTGGTGGACTATATTTTGGGTGGAGAAACCTTAGCATGAAATGTGAACCTCAGCTACAGGAACATCATGCAATTGAAATTTTACTCAAGAGCATTCATGGGCCAGTAGCTTTCATGCTCAAGGAACTCACCTTGAAATCCTTAGAGAAGCTACTCAGTAAAGCCAGCATCTTCAAGAAGAAATGAAGCACATGGAGCCACATGAAAAGGCTAAGGTGACCAGAGTGTTTGAAAAAAAATCAGGAGTAGTGGGGACCGTCGACAAAAGAAAAGCAGCCGATAAAGATATATGCAGAGGAACATCGCCAGTCTTCATCACAGTACTCTCAGAAACAGAGCAGTCAATCCAACCAACGGCCGCCTCAGGAGGGATCACCTCAAATAGTGGGTACGAGAATATCCCTGTTAGAGCGACATAAAGTTGTGTATTCTTTCGAGGATGAAGCCATACCTAAAATATTCAAAAGCTTGATGAAGAAACCAGAATTCAAAATACCTGATCCTAAGAAACCCGAAGAGGTGGATAAGAAGAATGAAAAAAATTATTGCCCATACCACCGGTTGATTGGGCACACTATAGATAAGTGTTTCATCTTTAAAGATTGGCTTGAGAAGAACCTCAAGGAAGAGAACATTACAATCCTGAAAGAATATTTAAAAAAACCTGAAAAAGGTTCCATAAAACGATTTCGACCGAGCCAATCTCTCCAATTGATTTGTATGCCGGAATGAGGATGGAGTACAACTTGGGATGAACTCAAGAGGGTCCTTAATCAAATACAGGATTCATCAAAACAAGCTTCTACAAATACCAATGAACTCAAGAGGGTCCTTAATCAAATACAGGATTCATCGAAACAAGCTTCTACAAATACCGAAGAAGAATGGAATGAGGTCTGGAGCAGATCAACGAAGAAAATACTAAACAAGATACATTCTGCTTAAAACAAGCCCCCATTTAGAGTCCGCAACATACCGAGCCTGAGATGAAGGTTTCATCAGGATATCAGTCATCGTCAAGGACAAAGAACAAGAAGAAGAAAAGCATCACTGCCAAGATTGATAGCACGAGGGGTAGGATAGGGGCTGCCTCTACTAGATTGGTTGTCTCAGATTTGAGGAAGAAAATCCTTGAACCCTTGACTTTGTATGATTATTTTTTTGTCCCTCTAGGGTCTTATGAATATAATGATTGTGATTTCAGCTATGTTTTGACTGTTTATGGTGATAACTTAACTGATTATGACAGATCTAGCTGCGATCTCGATTCCCAAAATGATCCTCAAATCGTACTCAAGTCTGATGAACTCGTTGTCAAGTCCAAAGAAGACATCAATGATATCGCTTACGACAACACCGATAACGAGGAGCCAGTTCTTGAGCATCATGGTACACCGCTTGCCATCAACTTAGATCTTTCCAATGAAGAGAAAAAGACACTGGAAGATTCAACAATGATATCTCAAGGAGAAGAAATCATAGAAGTTAACTTAAGGAGCGGAAAAGTGTTACCACCAAGAACAGCTCCAACAAAAAAATCAACTTAAGGTGCGGAAAGGTATTACCACCAAGAACAGCTCCAGCTGACAAAGGAAAACAGATAATGATTCAGAAGAGATACCCCCACCTCCACCAGTGGAAGAACCACATGATCAAGATAAAATTGGAGGATCGCACAAAGTAGACTACAAACTAGCTCATCTTAGGAAGTTGCCTGCCCGACTAAGCATCTACAACGCTCTGATCCTGTCAAATGAGATGAGAGAATCTCTGGTTACAGCTTTGCTTGATCTAAAAATTTGCTTAGCTTAGTTGGCTAGCACATCCTCATATGAAGTTTGCTCGTTGAGAGAATAGTTAGGGGTAACTTCCACAGATGAAGACTTGTTGCTCGGTACCACCAACCACAACTGTTCGCTCTACATCTCCGTCAACATTGGCAAATTTGTGTTATCTAGAGTTTTAGTGGATGCAGGAGCATCTCTTAACTTGGTGAGCCTATGAACATTGGCCTATTTGGATATTTAAGCTCAAACTTACGGCCGATAAGATGATGTTAAGAGGATTCAACCAAAATGGAGAAAGAGCCCTTGGATCAATTACATTACTTATGAATGTTGGAGAACTTGTGACAACCGCTAAATTTCATATCATCGACGCCGAGACCTCTTTTAGCGCTCTATTGGGTCAACCATGGATTCATGAGAACATATGGCTCCATCACCTCTACATCGTGCATTAAATACCGGGTCGACCGTGGATTCATGAGCACAATATGGTTCCATCATCCCTACACCAGTGCATCAAATATCACAAAGATGGTCAAGAAAATTGTATTAAGGGAGACCTACAACCATTTTCAGTGCATGAAGTTGGTATCCATGAAGATGCTGCCTACTGTGCGCCTCCAAAGAAGACTGTCTTCTCGCGTAAGATTTTGACAAATAAAAATGAAGATTTAGAAGAATCACAAAGAGGAAGCCAAACAACTCCGCTTCAACAACCTTCAACCACTCCCTTACAACTAGTTGGTGGAGGTTCTTTTAGTTCACGCACCTGAGGTCGAGGTCCGGGACGTGGATGAGAAAAGATCAATTTAATTGATGAACGGACTAGGCCAACCATCAAAATTAGTAATGAAGACAGTTTTGAAGATGAAATAATGATGACAAAGCAGAGGAAACCTCAGTACGAGATATCCCTAGAAGATACACAGAAGAATGAATATGAAACAATGTATGATCGGATAAACCACTATGTGAACACTATGACCCTTACTCTGATTCTTCCACAAAAGGTCTAGAGTTTAGAGGTCAAGGAAGTCTGTAGTGTTGGTACAAAGCCGATCCAATTTTACCATGCTTCTACCTCTACTGAGCTTGAAAAACATGTAAATTTGGATGTTGATTCCAATGAATTAATGGAATTACCTTTTGGTTACTTCTTGCCTTGTGTTCAAAAGTTAATTCAACAAGGATGAATTAATGGAATTGCCTTTTGGTTACTTCTCGCCTTGTGTTTAAAAGTTAATTCAACAGCGTGAATTAATGGAATTGCCTTTTGGTTACTTCTCGCCTTGTGTTCAAAAGTTAATTCAACAGGTTTAATGGAATGCCTTTTGGTTACTTCTCACCTTGTGTTCAAAAGTTAATTCAACAGGGACACTTACCAAAATAAATGCTAAAAGATAAATTTCAACTTTTTGAAAAACTATGGAATGCTAAAAGTGGAACTCCCAATTCAAGAGAGGTCTCGGATTTGGTACAGTTGGACCAGTCGATGATTCTGAATTTTGCATGGTTGTTACTAGTGAGTCAGAAGGGGATTGCCTCGATGTAGAGGATGACTCTATTGATCAACTAATAGAAGATGCTCCGTCAGAATTTGTGGAGGAAATTAGATCTACTATTGATGAATTGAACCTCGAGACTGAAGAACGACCCCAGCCTACATTTATAAGTTCTCTACTTGATGACGAAGAATCTGCAGAATCGGTCAAACATTAACAGAATTCAAAGATTGCTTCGCATGGAGCTACGATGAAATTCCAGGACTGTCAGAAGAGTTTGTGGTCCATAAAAATGAGGTGGACAAGAATATAACCCCAGTAAAATGAGCTCCTAGGAGAATGCGCCTTGAAATAGAACAACAAGTCATCGCCAGAGTGAAGGAGTTGATAGATGCCAACTTTATGAAAGAGAAGCAGCATCTTATATGGTTGGCTAATATTTTACCTGTTAAGAAGAAAAATGGACAGATCTGCGTTTGTTTCAACTTCAGAGATTTGAATACTTGTTAAGAAGAAAAATGGGCAGATCCGTGTTTGTGTCGACTTCAGAGATTTGAACAAGGCATGAAAAGACGAGTTTCCACTACCTATACCAGAGATGATGGTGGATATCGCTTCAACACATGAAAGTTTCTCCTTCATGGACGGATCGTCGAGATACAACCAAATCAAGATGGCTCCCAAGGATGCAACACTTACAGCTTTCAGAACACCGATTGAAATTTTTTGCTACACAGTGATGTCGTTCGGCCTAAAGAACGCTGGAGCAACATATCAGCGTGCAATGACGAAGATCTTCGATGACCTCATCCACAACCAAGTGGAATGCTACGTGGATGATTTGGTCATCAAAAGTAAACACAAAACATACCATTTGTATGATTTGAGGATCGTGTTTGAACGGTTACAACGATATGACCTTAAATGGAATCCCTTAAAGTGTGTCTTTGGTGTTACCTCCGGGTAATTTCTAGGATTCGTTGTCTGTCATCGGGGAATCAAGATCGACCCGGATAAGATTAAAGCTATCTTAGAAATGCCTCCTCCTAAAATCTTGAAACAACTACATTCCTTCCTGGAGAATTTAGCATCTCTATGACGCTTTATTTCTAATCTCTCATGTAGGTGTTAGCCTTTCTCGGCATTAATTAAAAAGGATGCCAAATCGGCATTGGTTAAAAAGGACGCCAAATTTATTTGGGAAGAAAAATGCCAGAAGGCTTTTGAGGACGTTAAACAATATTTAATGACACTCTGTTTTGGCAGCCCCTATCCCAGGGAAACCTTTGATACTTTATACTGTGGCTTTAGATTACAAGTTATTTGGGAAGAGAAATTCCAGCGGGCCTTTGAGGACGTTAAACAATATTTAATGACACCTGTTTTGGCAGCCCCTATCCCAGGGAAACCGTTGATACTTTATACCGCGGCTTTGGATGAGTCTCTTAGAGCCCTCTTAGCCCAAGTCAATGATGAGGGTAAATAAAATACACTCTACTACTTGAGTCATTGTCTAATACGGATGGAGATAAGGTATCCACTTATTAAGAAGCATTGTTTGGTGTTAATTTTTATCGCCCAAAAGCTTAGACATTACATGCTTTCTCATAAGATTACCCTAATCTTGAAAGTTAATTCATTGCAATATCTGATGACCCGACCAACACTCTCCGGACGTTAGGCAAGATGGTTCTATGATCTTATTGTAATTTGATATAACTTTTGTTCCCCTTCGTGCTATCAAGGGACAGATACTAGCAGATTTTCTCGCTGCACACACACTGCCAGCTGGGTCCTCTCTCAACGACAAGTTACCATATGAGCAAATACTACAAATAGAATTTTCTAGTGTGCAGCGCAGGGAAATGTACTTCGATGGCACTTCATCAGCCAGGAAAGACAAAGGATCAGACACGGTTATACCAGGCAAAGAAGGGATTAGTTTGATCTTTATTACGCCAGATAAGGGTATGTTGAGGTTCTCATACCACCTGACATAGCTGTGCACCAACAATGAAGCAGAATATGAAGGTTTAATCACAGGATTGGAATTTTCAATCTCAATGGATATAACAAACATTTCCATTTATGGTGACTCTCAGCTTGTCATCCAGCAGGTCACCGGACAATACAGAATTTTGAAACCAAGATTAGCAGAGTACCATCAGTACATAATGAAGCTGCTGGAGCAGATTCCTGAGGTGACTTTCTACCTGATTTCTCGAGGAGATAATGCCCATGTCGACGCTCTAGCAAAACTCGGTAAGGAAATGGCATGTCCCCCAGAGGATTCCATCAAAGTCACGGTGCAAATAAGACGAGTCTTGTCTCGAAACAACTTCGAAACTCTACACATGTTTGAAAAAGAAGAAATAATAAATACAGTTGCAGACATTAACAAAGATTGACGCAAGCCATTAATAGAATATTGCATGCTGGAAAGCTGCAAGAAAATAAGTCTGAGGCGCACCACATCAGAAGGAGGGCTATGTCTTATGCCTTGATAGGAAATGTTCTCTACAGAAGATCATTCGACCAGATGTGGCTATGGTGTTTGAGCAGAGCTGAAGCACAAATTATTGTCAAAGAGGTTCTTGCCGGATTGTGTGGTGCTCACTAGTCAGGGCCAAAAATTAAAATGAAGATCAAGAGACTCGGGTATTATTGGCCAGCAATGATGTCCGATTGCATGAATACAGCCAGAAGATGTCACCAATGCCAAGTGCATGGGGTGGTCTTACATCAGCCTCCGAATGTACTACACCCAACTGTTGCCTTGTGCCAATTCGAGTGTTGGGGCACGGACATAATAGGTCCGATAGACCCTCTATCTTCTAGAGGACACATGTTTATACTTGCTGCTACAAATTACTTCTCCAAATGGGCAGAGGCAGTACCGTTACGTGAGGTTATGACTCAACACGTCCTTCAATTTTTTAAAAGCCAAATCATCTACTATTTTGGAGTACCGTGAAGAATAATCTCTGACAATGGGACAACTTTCAAAAGTACTAAGATCAACAATTTTGTCAGAAGACATGGGATAGATTGGAGATACTCTACAATTTACTATCCCAGAGCAAATGGTTTGACTGAAGCTTTCAATGGAGCCAAGGGTCATACATCTCACTAGAGGCTGAATCTCATGTTTCGGATCAACCAGTGCCAGTTTGGGTTCCCGCCAATGCTCGAAGGAAGGAACACCCGTGATAACTGCCGACTCCTGGTATGATGGAACACTACAAAATAACTCAGGTGAATAAAAGAGAGTTTGAGTTTTATGATGAAATTCAAGGGAAGTTTGTCAACATATTGGAAGGCCTGGAGCTATATACCATGGTTTTTTCTGAAAGTGATGAGAAAAGCATTCTGGGCTGTATCTTTGATTTGAAGGATAGAGGCCGAGCAGACCTTCTCATGGAAAGGACATATTCCGAGCTAAAGAAATGCATGAGGGGAAAGGGAAGAATCACCATCCAATGTGGCTGTTGCTACAACTTCACGAACGACAGACAGGGTAATCCACCAGGAATCCTCAGATACGATCAAGTGAATCTGTTGCCACCAATGATAAAATGGATGATCAAGAGAATGGTCAAGTGGAATATTCTACCTGCTACTTGCATTCCCAACAGTTGCATCATTAAAATTTATGAAGAAGGTGACTGCATTCCCCCACATATTGATCATCATGATTTTGTGAGACCTTTCTGCACGTTCTCATTCATGAGTAAAAGCAATATTCTATTTGGAAAAGAAATTGATGTTGTCAGCCCTGGCGAATTCAGAGGAGCTGTGGAGATTCCATTGCCAGTTGGTTTAATTTTGGTCCTGAAGGGCAATGGTGCAGACATTGCCAAACACTGCATTCCAGGAGTACGACACTGTAGGACGTCTATAACTTTCCAAAGAGTGGACAACAGTAAAATATCTTATGGATTCCAGTAGGACCAAAATTGGAGGAGTTATTTCTGTACGAGCTGTGAGAAGTTTGTACCTCTAAGTACATGTGAAGGGAACTCTTATCCTGGAGCATGACTTAGAAGGTTTGCTTGATCATGAGCTCAACATACCTGGTACAAAGGGTTCACTTTCTTTCTTTTAATAGCATGACATGTATCTGATATATTCAGTCTACAATGTATTCATAGTATGAGATGATTTTCAATGTATTTCAACATGGATTACATAATGTACCTTTTGAGGCGTTAGCCTATGTCTGATTTATGACATCTCTTTTGGAGCAAATTAATAGAAATTTCTCTCAAATTTTGCCTTTTTTTTAGTTGCCTTTTTGTGCGATGGATGAAAGCCGCGAACCATGCGATGGTTCAAAATTTCAATGAACAAAGAATGAAACAAAAAATCTTCGACAAAAAATAAAACATAAATGAAAAATAATCACAAATGAGTAAATAACAAAAAAATTCTTTTGAAAATCAATCAATTAAAATTAAAACTTTAAAAACATATTTTGAAAAATTAAATATGATAAAAACAACAAGAAAATAAAACAAACCTGTTGAGTGGATTCTTCCGTTTTCGGAATTTCCTACTCTTTGTGCACGCAACACAACCATCGTTATATACACTAACTCTCTTCACATCCTCACAGAATTTCACATTCTACACAAAAACTCACAAAGCTTTACAAATCTCCTTCAACAGGATAAACCTTTTTCACATAATACATTTTTGTAAATTCAACACCACCAACCCTCTTTTGAGAATTGACCTACATTTCAATTCTTATTTCTGAATCAGTCCTACATTTCTGATTCATTATATTGAAGGTCAGTCCTTACATTCCGACAATCTCTTTTGAGAATTGACCTACATTTTAATTCTCATTTCCGAATCAGCCCTACATTTCTAATTCATTACATTTGAGGTCGGTCCTTACATTTCGACACCCTTCTCTGAGAATTGACCTACATTTCAATTCTCATTTTCAAATGAGTCCTACATTTATGATTCATTACATTCGAGGTCAGTCCTTACATTCTAACATTCTCTTTTGAGAATTGACCTACATTTCAATTCTCATTTTCGAATCAACCCTACATTTCTAATTCATTACATTCGAGGTCGGTCCTTACATTCTGATACACTCTTTTGAGAATTGATATACATTTCAATTCTCATTTTCATATTTCTGATTCATTACATTCAAGGTCGGTCCATACATTCCGACACTCTCTTTTGAGAATTGACAAACATTTCAATTCTCAATCCTACATTTCTGATTTATTACATTTGAGGTCGGTCCTTACATTCTGACACCCTTCTCTGAGAATTGACCTACATTTCAATTCTCATTTTCGAATCAATCCTATATTTCTGTTTCATTACATTCGAGGTCGATCCTTACATTCTGACACTCTCTTTTGAGAATTGACATACATTTCAATTATCATTTTCATATTTTTGATTCATTACATTCGAGGTCGATCCTTACATTCCGACACTCTCTTTTGAGAATTGACCTATATTTCAATTCTCATTTCGGAATCAGTCCTACATTTCTAATTCATTACATTCGAGGTCGGTCCTTACATTCCGGCACCCTTCTCTGAGAATTGACCTACATTTCAATTCTCCTTTTTGAATCAGCCCTACATTTCTGATTCATTACATTGGAGGTCGGTCCTTACATTCTGACACTCTCTATTGAGAATTGATATACATTTCAATTCTCATTTTCATATTTTTGATTCATTACATTCGAGGTTGGTCCTTACAATCCGACACTCTCTTTTGAGAATTGACATACATTTCAATTCTCAGCCCTACATTTCTGATTCATTACATTCGAGGTCGGTCCTTACATTCCGACACTCTCTTTTGAGAATTGATATACATTTCAATTCTCATTTTCATGTTTGTGATTCATTACATTCGAGGTCGGTCCTTACATTCTGACACTCTCTTTTGAGAATTGACATACATTTCAATTCTCAGTCTTACATTTCTTATTCATTACATTCGAGGTCGGTCCTTACATTATGACACTCTTTTTTTAGAATTAACATACATTTCAATTCTCATTTTCATATTTCTGATTCATTACATTCGAGGTCGGTCCTTACATTTCGACACTCTCTTTTGAGAATTGACATACATTTCATTTCTCAATCCTACATTTCAGATTCATTACATTCGAGGCCGGTCTTTACATTTCGACACTCTCTTTTTAGAATTGATATACATTTCAATTCTCATTTTTACATTTTTGATTCATTACATTCGAGGTCGGTCCTTACATTCCGACACTCTCTTTTGAGAATTGACATACATTTCAATTCTCAGTCTTGCATTTCTGATTCATTACATTCGAGGTCAGTCCTTACATTTTGACACTCTCTTTTGAGAATTGATATACATTTCAATTCTCATTTTCATATTTCTGATTCATTACATTCGAGGTCAGTCCTTACATTCCAACACTCTTTTTTTGAGAATTGACATATATTTCAATTCTCATTCCTACATTCAGTCCTTACATTTTGACTTTCTCTCTCTCTCTCTCTTTTTGAATTGATATCTAAATTTCAATTCTCACCTCGGGGCCAGCACTTGCATACTGGTTCCCATCCTCTAGAACATTCTAAAATTTTATAACTCAAAGTCCACGTTCTAATCCCCAGTGAGAGTCCCTGCTTCTTGACTTGATCAAACACGCACCTGCTAATTCCTCAGTAGAAACAAATCACACACACAAATCTACACATACTTTTGGGTCTTTTGACTTAGGAGTTTGTATTGATTTTTGTTGATCTCCTCGGTCAACGCCAATACACGCGGTGTGCTTACCCAACACACCAAACCTATTGGGGGTCCATTTGTTGACCTCATTTTTGGTTGAGGTTTAGTTTTTTCCTCTTTAGTAGCTTAAGCTCTAGCCTTAAGATTTTCCTATTGACTATTCTTAGAAAACTAGAAAAGGTACCCTCACCACTAGAAATTCCAAACTCTCNAGCTCATCTAAATCAAATTGAAGAGCTCCTCTGCCCTCCACCTAAGCGCCACAATGCACCCAAACTTTTGCCTTGAGAGCCACCCCATGGCCATTTTTATAAAAACTCACCTCCACGGCCATGGGAGGTGTGTTAAATTTTTTTTCAAAGAGTGCCTCCCAAATCACTCACAGAGCTTCCTTGAGATCTCCACAGCCCATTCCAATCACTTCACTCCCTTGATTCCCATTGTATAACCCTAATTTTGAGCTTAAAAATTAAGGAAGAAATAGGACATCTCTCAAAACTCCACCAAAACATAAATTGCTTGTACCGACACCTTCACAATAGTAAGAGAAGACAAAGCCCCATCAAATTAACCTATGAAATAGCCTCCACAATAGCTTTAGAACAACACCTGAAGTCGAGCTTGGTCGAATTCATACGTAGGCCTTACACCACAACAACAGGCTTAATCCCTAGCCCCCTTGGACCCAAACAAACATGTTGAGCACCTCTGATTGAAGCTTCAATTCTTAGAGCAAAGGTATAAAACTTCTCCTCCTCCCGAGTCTATTTTAATTCTCCATTTATTTGGGCTTGATTTCATGACACATTAACCATATGGATGTGTTCTTCTCACTAAGATGAGCATTTTAAAAAAAATTCACTTAATTTGGTTGAGAAATGAGAGAGATCATAAGCCTTGAAGGTGGACGACTCTCGGCCTAAGCCATTGGGGACGATGACCACGCGTCGTCCGATCGCGTGTGTATCAAACGGATGGCCAAGATGAAGCCGGACAACACTTCTTTACATAAACAACAGAACGCATGGCTACTGGTGTGGATGGCGACGTCAAATAGGAGCGCACCACATGGAGTTTCGGAGCTGCCTAGGGTCTACATGACGCCACGTGGATAAGTAGAAAATTAGGGTTTTTTCTATTTATTTAAACTCCCTAAACTTCAAAAATCCATAACTTTGTGTAGAAAAATCACAAAAATAAAATAAAAATAACACTTGCTCATTGATTAGAGGAGAATTACATGAAATAAATTTCAAGTCCATTTGGAGCATAAAAGTTTTTAATTAATTAAACACTTTTTGGATATTTGATTCTCCATGCATATTGATACATCACCTTGGCTTGAAATTTTGGCATGTTGTAGCCTCTGTCAAGAAAAACATTCTCTGATTTTTCCAAAGTCAAAGGAGGTTCCTATACAGAGATCCATATTCTTCAAGTTCTTGCACATTATTTCCTTAACATAATTGAGGAAATTAGCATATTGATTAGAAAATTCTAAGAAAATTGTGGAAGGTCCATCAAGACCAGAGAAGCTTTTGGAAATAATTCCATGGGTCAAGTCATTCAAAATGCACTTAAATTTTACAAACACTAGATCACTAAAATAATTAATTTTGGAAAATATAAACATTTAAATGACTTGATTTTTAATCTCCACTATGGTTTATGATCCAGAAAACTCACTATAAAAATTTCAAAATCTTTTGAGTTCATTTTATAACTTAAGTTGATTTTTAAAGATAAATACCACTTTTGACACTTAAATGATTTTTAAAAATCAAAATATAACTCAAAAAATTATAAAACTTAGTTTTTTGAGTTCTCTGTGATCAAGGATATTTTATAAAAATAAAATAATATTTAGAATAAAAACTTGATTTTTAGCCTATTTTAAATATTTAAAAATTCATAAAAACACAAAAAAAAACAAAATTCATGGAAATGTTCTGAATTGCTTCCTAATCACTTAGGAACAATTAGAGTATTTTTCCTGATTTTCTAAATAAAGATATTGAATTTAAAAGCTTAAAAATAATTTTTAAAGGCTAAAAATGAGTTTTCACTAAAATTATTCCAATAAATCAAAGAAAAATCATAAAAATATGAAATTTGCTCCTCTCGGTTCTCTAACCTCAGGGAGATTTTTCAAAGACACAAAACTTAATTTTCATCATTTAAAATATTTTATTTTTATTAAATAACCGAGAACATAAAATTATTCCGATAAATCACACAGAATTTAAAAAATCATGAAATTTGGTCCAAAGGCTTCTCTCCAGTAAAATTTTTAAAGGATTAGAATTTACCTTGGTTAAGAATTTTCTTTGAAAAATCCTATTTTTGCATGAAAATAATTATATAAAATAAATTAAATTCGGAAAAAATCACATTTTCTCCTCTGATGTTTTTATTAACCCATGAATGAGGTAGGATACAAATTTCAAAGTCATTTGAATTAAGTTTGACAAATTATGAAGTGCTAGAGCCTTAGGGGCAAATGTATAATTTTGGAAATTTAGCCTTAATTAACATTTAGGCTTAAGTCAAGGAGGGAAATGGGCAATCTCTTATCTTAATCAATTTATTTGATGTTTGGAACACAAGGGGTTAATTGGTAGAAACCAATCTCACTTTCTTCATTAAGTTAAAAAATTTATAAATTATTAAAATTTAGAAGTTTATTAAAATTAAATGATCCTGGACTTAGGGGTATGACTTTTGAAGTCAATAATTAATCAAT
>JXCR01120032.1:0-16746 GCA_002079205.1 Phalaenopsis hybrid cultivar | reverse complement strand
CATTTCACAAATCTAAAGACAAGGAGAAAGACAGAGAAAACTACTCAGATCTCATGGGGAAAGCACAACAAAAGTCAAAATTCATATATAAAATCAAAGTCATACAAACTACAACAAGTAAATAACTGATCTCTAATTTCTCATCAAGAACACTTCTCAAAANTTCAAAATTTGGCCTTATCCAAAGCTTGAGTAGGCATAACTGTCGATCTCGCCGTCGGCGGGGTCGATGGTGCCGTCGGCGGGCTTCTGGAGAATTTTGTCCTGTAGTCTCGGGAAAAACTCGCCTCNTTTGAAGCAGCAAGGAGGAAGAAATCTCTCACTTTCCCTCCGCTCTTACAATCTCTCGAAGAATTCCTCACAGCTTAGATAATCTAGTAAATTCTCTATACACTAATGGAACCTCTCTAACCTCCAGGATTCGAATTTTCGGCCAAAATGTTCTCTTAAAGTTGTGGATGAGCTTTCCCAAGAGTTGCCTAAGCATCCCTTCAAAATTTGGCCTTATCCAAAGCTTGAGTGGGCATAACCGCTGAGCTCACCATCAGCGGCCTTGAGGGCGCCGTCGGCGGACTTCATAAGAATTTTGTCATGTAGCCTCGGGAAAAACTCACCATCGGCGGGGTCGAGGGCGCTGTCGGCGGCCTAGTTCAAATTTCTACATTTTGGTCCTTTTCGTTCCAAATTTGCTCCTTTTTGCATCTTTTTGCTCCAATGACCCTAATTCATCCTTCCTGCAACAAAACATCAAAAATACATTTCTTTAAAGTGCAACATCATTAAAAACAGAATAAAATAGGTATGAAAATCTCAATATTTTTTTCTCTGGTCAACAAGTCCATAGGATCAAACCCAAGGAGATTTGATTGAGTCTAGAGAGAGATCTTAAGGTTTTGGTGTGAACGGTTCCTGGGTTAGCCTATTTGGGGACGATGACCCACAGCCGTTGGATCACGCATGTATCAAATGGAGGGCTCTTATTGTGCCGGATGGGAGCGTGGTCCATAAAGCACGGGCTGACTCAGATGGCAGCACCAAATCAGAAGACACCTCATGAAGCTTCAGAGACGCCGAGGATGATGTGGTTCTGCGTGTTTAAGTTGAAAAAATAAGGATTTAAATAATTCAAAAAATGCTTCATACCTTCAAAAATTCATATCTTGGTGTAGAAAAATCACAAAAATAAAACAAAAATATCATAATGCTAAGTGAATAGAGAAGAACAATGTGGAAATGGTTTGAAGTTTATTTGATGTATATTTTATTTATAATTAATTAAATAATGATTTGAGTATTGTAAACATTTCACCATAGCTTGATATTTTAGCATATTGTTACCTCTGTGATGGGGGATATTCTCTATTTTTTCCAAAGTCAGAGAAGACCTTTAGACAGAGATCCATATTTTTCAAATTTATGTCTATTATTTGCATAAAATAATCATAATAATTTGTATATTGCTTAGAAAAATCCAAAGAAATTTTGGAAGGTTTATTGTGACCAGAGAACCCTTTGAAATTTTTTTCATAAGTTACATCATTAAGAACACAATTAATTTGCACAAAAACCTAAAACACAAAGAAAATTAATTTGGGAAAAATAAACATCCATTTGATTTTGATTCTACACTCTGATTTAAAATTCAAAGAAATACCCATAAAAATTTTAAAATATTTAGAGCTCATTTGATAACTTAGTTTGATTTTCTAAGTTAAATGACATTTTTGACACTAAAATGATTTTTAATAATTAAAATATAATAAAAAAATCATATGAATTGGTTTTGGGAGTTCTCCGTGCTTTGAGAAATTTTCTAAAAATGAAATTGTAAATAAACTAAAAACTTCATTTTTAAGCCTATTTTGAATATTTAAGTAATTAAAGATTAATAAAAAATCACAAAATTAATAAAATTCATGGAAATGTTCTAAATTGTTTCCTAAGCACTTAGGAACAATTCGAGTATTTTTCCTAATTTTCTAAGAGAATGTATTGAATTTTAAAGCTTAAAATAATTTTAAAAGGCTAAAAAATGAATTTTTCTTAATCTTTCACTTAAAAATTCTAATAATTCTAAGAAAAATCAAAAAAATGTAAAATTTGTTCCTCTACGTTCCTTACCCTTAGAGAGATTTAATAAAAATATAAAACTTAATTTTCCACATTAAAAATATTTTATACTTAATTAATGCTCCATAACTTAAAATAATTCTAATAATTCAAATATAACTCAAAAGATCATGAAATTTGGTCCAAGTGTTTCTCTGGTTTAAGCCTAGTCTACCTCCAGTAAAAATTTCAAGTGATTAGACTTTGCCTTGGTCAAGTTATGGAATTTTCTTTGAAAAATCTTATTCTTGCATATAAGTAAATATATAAATTAAATTAAAATTTGAAGAATCACATTTTCTCCTCTAATGTTTTAATTGACCCATGAGTAAGGTGGGATGAAAATTCCAAAGTCATTTGAATTAAATTTGATAAATTATGAGGTGATATAGCCTTATGGGCAAAGTGTAAATTTGGAAATTTGGCCTTAATTAACACTTCGACTTAATTCAAGAAAGAGAAATGGGCAATCTTTGATCATAATTAACATATTTGGATGATTGAAACACAAAGGATTAATTAGTAGAAACCAATCTCACTTTTTCTAATTAAAGGATAAATTTGAAATTTCTTATATTATTACAATTTGGAAGTCTGCCAAATTGAATGATATTAGACTTAGGGGTATAGTTTTGGGTGTTAATAACTCACTGATTTAATACCTCTATCTGGTGTTCATGTGACATTCAATTGTTTTGATGATGAATTATTATCACTTAAAATTTAATATCTTTCAAAATGACTAAGACATCCATCAGGATCTTAAGGGCTTGGTGGTGACTTAAGTTAAATCAAATTTGGTTAAATGAATTTTAGAGAAGTTAATAAAAGTTGAACACCTTTGAAACACTACAAGCTCAAGTTAAAACCAAAATTGGCTAACACTAACTTGCCCCTTTAAGGGTCTTCACCTGCATAATTCTCAAATTTAAGGATAAATGATAATCACCCTACTCTTAGGGATAATTGAAACATCACTGTTCATTGAACACTAGAAATATTTGTTGGATAGATTATTAAGCAACATAATAAGTTTAAAAGACTTTTCATCAGGCAGTGAGGGGAAGCATGGACCTGCCTTTTTCTCCTGACCTGTTGGATACCTCGGAGGTCTACTAAACTTGATATGTTTTGCTTAATGAAATCATCCTTAATCAAACCAATAAGGACTGGCCAAGATATAATCTAGGAACCTTATTTTTCCCGCTTTACATAAAATGCCCTTACATGCATTTTGAGTTTCATTTGGAGATGACGAGAAGACTATCCATGTACATTTTTATTTTGATTTATTTACCGACATTTTTGGTTTCCCGTATTTTTAGTACATTACTGTACTTATTCACCTGCATGTATAACAAAAATATGAACTTGCAAGCTAAACAGCAATCTCACCTGCATGAAAACCAAAATTGTTAGGATAACCGCAAAACCAAAACAAAAAATAAAATCAACCAAGATAAAATTCACCACCACAACATTCAAAATATAAAATAACTCAAAATTTAATCACAAACATTACAAAAACAACAACTACAACTAAATTAAGACATCTCTATCGGATGATCGGGAATCCCTTGGAGGAGGTAACCTACGGTTGCTAACAAGGTTTCCCACAATCTAAATAAAATGAACTCATTAAGTTGAGTTTAGTAAATTCATTTGGACTAAGTGAATTTGATAGAAAATAGTGGTATCAGAATGAGAGAACCGTAGGATCCTAACCGGTGTCGCTCTAATCAACTTTAACATGCCCTCATAAACTTTTTTAAAGAACTACAACCATAGAGCCATCTAATTTGACATCATAACTTGACACAACAGAAAACTTAAACTCGCCATGACAAGGAGCTTGGAGGTAGCATGGTGGGCAGCACGACCATCTTCAACAACAAAACCTGTCTTCCCCAGCTAAACCAATTTCCTTCCTTAGAACTAAAACAACCAAACCATAGGACTTCGATGTGGTTTGCTTATGCAACATAAATCCTCACCTCATATTTAGGCCTTTGTGCAACTTTGATGTACAATATAAGCCCTAACTCATCTTAGAATTCTAAGGTTGTCGTACGTCAAGAGCTAAATCCTCACATCTTTCAGGCTATTTGTGTGATCATTTCACACAAATATAAGCCCTAAATAAATAAAATTGGCTGGATGAAACACTCAAGTAAATTTCTCCTCAAAATTAGAGCCAAACCATAGGATATATTGGGAAGTCACCGAGGTTCTCCTCCGGATCTATGACATCCACTAGTTCTTCCTCCTTCGGATTCTACAATAAAATGTTCCAAATTTGAATTACTCCCATTTCACAGCTCTTTTTCCGATTTTGTTGAAAAGTCCTATCATTTTAAACTCCTTGAAGACAATATTTCCTAATTTTTATCGAGAGTTTTCTTAGATGACTTCGGTTATCTAAGATGTAATTAACTATAGGGGCTTGCCCTTATAGGAAGCTTGTTTGAACCCAGCTTAATATAAACCCTATTTAACCCTTTATATTAATAGGGAAAATTTTCGGCAAATAAAAAGGTTTTGCATAACAAATGGATGTCATATATTTCTTAGTTTATTTGATCGAGTCTCATCCTCAAATCTTGTGTTTATCCTTCAGGATAGATACAGGGCTTGAGGTATAATGCTCTTTCATTTAAATTATGAAAATTATGGGGTCATTTTGATTTCATATTATCTAAACTATATATACATATGTAAATTAAATGACCTTCCAAAGTTTACGAAGGGATTTCGATTATGGCGACCGACAGCTTCTAACGGGCAACTCCTCATCCAAAATAGTGTTGATATGGTTTATTTCATCTTGTCATTTTATAACATTAAGCTATGTTTAATTAAGTTTCACAAAATGGCACCCATCAAGTAGAACTAAGATTCTTGATAGAGCCAAATAAGACAACATGCTTAGTTTAGTTACTATTATCTTGACAAGTTATACTCTAATAGTTTATTTTAATTTGGCTATTAGAAAATTCTAGGCATGTAATAATGGGCATATCTGCATAGTGGGTCAAATTAAATAATTAGACAAAATTGAGTCAAATCCTTGGTCTATAATAATCATCTTAAGGGCATGTAGAGGATCGATTCAGATTATTATTCCTAATGGCTCTTTCTAAATCCAACATTCTTTCAATGATTTTCTCTATATGCATATTAATGTCTCCCTTATAATTCATAAGAAATGGATCCTTATAAGATATTTCAAGTTCTCCTAAATTTTGAGCCAGGTTTTTACTAGGTTTCTTAGATTCTAGGTCAAATTCTACTAGGTTATTTAATTTCTTACATACTTCTATAGATCTTTAGAATTGTTGGTCTGATTTTTATTTTTAGAGTCTCTGATGAAATGATGGAGGAGGTCTATCTATGTTAACCTTAGTTTGAGAGAATGATTTATCTAAATCCTTAGAAACTTGTTGTTCAGATGTTTTAGTATCATTTCTGCTTTTCAACTTTAGTCACTTTTTGAACTACATCATCCATCTCTCTTCCACTTCTTATTGTACAGCTTTAACTTGCTCACTTTTTTTCTCCTTAAGGTTTGTCTCAGTGTTGCTAGAAAAAGTTCCTTGAGGACGATTGCTAAGTGAGTTATCAATCTGTCTCATGATTTTCTATATTCCTTTTTGTAGCCTCTTGATTTTGCAGCTGACTCCCCATTTGAATAACAACCTCTTCTATTGATAACTTCTTCTCCTTATACTGTGAGTTGGAGTTAAATACAAGAGGGAAAAAAGGTCCAAAATTTAGAATTACCCTGATTATTCCAATTATCTAAAAGATTAACTTAATTATTTCTCCATTATGGTTTTCCTCCGTCAAAGTTGTTATTCCAGTTAAGTTGGAATGATTCTCTTAGCTTTGGTTGTAATAATTGGAATAAGATTTATTTGGTCAATTTTTTATCACATGGATAATTTCGAAAGGGTCAACCAACTTTCCAAATAAGTTTCCTCAATAACAGGGGTAATTTGAAGTTGACTCATTTTGTATTGGTCTAACTTTCTTGCAATAGCTGCAACTTGAGAAGTTAAAATAGTTAGCACATTTGTTTCATCAATATTTGCTGCCCTCGTGGTGTTTACTCTCTCGATGGCCCATTGAAAGTTGTTGATAACCATCTTCTCTATAAGATAATAAGCTTCTCCATATGTTTTCGACATAAGCAAACCTCCAACTACAACGTCAATGATTGCTTTTAAAGATCCAACTAATATATTATAAATGGTTTGAATAATAAGTCAATTAGGTAATGTGTGATGTGGAAACTTCCTAAGAATTTTCTTAAATTGTTCCCAAGCCTCATAAATTGATTTACTATCATGTTGACAGAATGACATGGTATCGTCCCTCAACTTAGCAATTTTAGATGGTGGAAAATATTTTGCTAGGAATTTTTGGGCTAAATCCTCTCATGTTCTAATTGATCCAGGAGCTAATAAATTAAGCCACATTTTGGCTTTATCCCTTTAGGAAAAAGAGAAAATTCTAAGTCTAACAGCGACATTAGAAACATTGTTATACCCGAATGTGGGGCAGTTCTAGGAAACTCACAATATGTAAGTTAGGGTCTTCAGACAGGGATCCTCTAAATTGATTATTTTGCACCATTAAAATTATAGTAGGCAACGTCACCAGAAACTTGATCCAACCTATGGATTATCACTTTTTATATAAGTCATGGTACATGCACCAGAAACTTGATATGCTCCCGAGCAAATAGATTGAGTTTTTAAAATTAAGTATTATAACTCACTAGGGTTTCTCACGCAAATATACTTATCATTTCAATTCTAATCTTATTTAGGATTTAAATTGTCTAAGATTTCTCTTATGCCATACTTGTGATGATTCAATCTAGCCAATTGGTGTCTTAAAACTTGTTGTGAAGCCATAATGACCTAGGAGGGCTATGTATAACTTAACTAGTAAGAATCACATTAATCTGGTGGGTGATAAAGTAGTTCATTGGTTAGTGCAAATATATATGGAGATAAGATTTGATGGGTGTAAATTGGTGATTATATGGTGATAGGCTAGAACTTTAACCAATTTGATTTAGTGTTTGGAACTTAAGGACTGGTTAGTCCTAAAGAGAGGTCACAGTGAGTAATCTAGAAATGAGAGGCTAGAACCTACCCAGCATAACCTTAGATTTAGGAAGTTAACTCTAGGTTAACCAATATTCTTTATGCACTCATAAGAGGTTAAGGAATAGGATTGCTACTATTTTCTACAAAAAAAATTTTAAACCATTAAATATTTGATTTTTACAATGATTATGATCTTATTGCAAGGGGAAAGACTTCCACATAATTTGAACTCTTTTCCATTTAGCTAGTTTAGAAACACTTAACATTTTATTTAAGCTTTGAAATAGGATTTATAAGAATTAATTACTTCTTCTTACACATAAACTTACAACTTTATTTCCTAGATAATTGTCTAGAGTTTAAGTAAAGTTTTACTAATTTCATAAAAAGAGTTTTCACCTCCCCCGTAAGATCGATACTTAGAGCATAAAAAAATATTATATTACTTGAAACAATACGTGCACTTGCTTAGTATCCCTAGTGTGTAAATTTAAATTATGGAAGAAAAAAAGAACTATTTAATATATAATATTCAATTAAACATGAAACATTGCAAAACCATTATGACATCAAATTGTTGGAGTTGTATTTTGAGAGTGAAATTGAAGTAATTACATACTAAGAATGCACACATTGTGTCAGGGATCACATAGTGCTCGAGCGAATATCCCACACTCACAACATCTAAAGTTGATGCCACAAAAGTCTTTCAGAAAGTTCTATGGTGTGTGTTATCCCGAATTTCTATATAGATAGAAGTAAAATGTGATGTATGCGATTAATTTCCTTAATAGATATTCTTAATTTGCAACGACTGCCAAAAACTTGATCCAAAGAAAAGGCTAGGTAAATTTTTCACTATGAAACAAATAAGAATGCAATTATAATATTTCAATATGAGATACTATGCAAGTATACGTATTGTTATCAAGTAATATAGAACTTTTCTGATTAAGTCCCAAATATAGAACCCACAGGCAGGATTATTTTTAGATGACAAAATACTTATTAATTTATATTCTTACTCAAATTTAAGATGCTAAATTAGGAATGAAAGTTTGATTCTTTTTATAATTTTTATTTAATTTGAAAATAAAGTAAGCAACTAATTAACTTAACTAGAATACTTGCAAGATGAAGGCAATATAAGTAAAATATCTTTTTCATTATCATAAATTAGTGATAAATATAAAAATTTAGTTGTGGAGGTATACTAAATTTATTGTGCCAAATATGAGCAATAATATTCTTTACCCTTATTAGAGATGCTATAAAGAAAATTGGTTAATCTATAGTTTGAATAGTCTTGAAGACCGGCTAGGCAAGAAAGATACTAGCTCTCACTATAGGGTTTCCTCTTCTCCATCCACCTTAGACTTAACATCTCGTATCAAAACCTAAAATTATAAATCAAATTAAGGGCTTTAGTATGTCACTCTAAAGTCATCTAATTCTACACCCTTTAAAATATATTTTTCTATTTATTTGCACTCAACCTCATGAACTACATTCTCATTCATGAAATCAATATGTGATTCCAACCATTTGTTGACTAAGACAAAACCATCTCAGATATTACATGTTCTCACAACATGTATTAACATCTTAATTGGCCAAATCAAGAAGTAAATGAAGTGCAAGGTCTTGAATCATCACAACTTCTTCCAACATTAAAGTCTAATACTTCAAATAACTTCCATTAAACATTTAATCACTTATCATTTTAAGAAAAAAAGATAAAAAAAACTACTCAAAATTCATTGAGAAAATATAACCACACAAGAGTTTGAAAGTAAAAAAATCATGCACACAAACAAGAAATATAAATTAAAAACCAAGTGTAGTCATAAAGATAAACACTTATCTCAAATTATCTCCACCAAATGTCTTGAAGTTTATTTGAATTCTCTTCCTTCTCTCACAATACAAACTAATACTCAAAATAAAATAAAATAAAATAAAGGTGGTCAGTAGTAGCCGGCAATGAGCGGCGGCGGCGGTAATGTGAACTTTTGGTGGGTGGTTGTTGGCCTCCTCTCCTGGATAATCTAAGTCTTTTCTTATAAAAATCCAAGAGATGCCTTGGTTGTCTCTTCAAAAAGGTGTCTCCATTCAATGAATCTTCTAGAAGTTGTCTCCTCATTAAATGAATTTTTGGGTCCATGGGTTATTTCCCACGTTTTTATCGAGGGTTGCTTCAAACACCTCTTCAAAATTTTGTTCCAATTAATATTTCTTCAAATAACTAACTTTAGCGCTTAAGCGCGGGGTACTGGCGCTTAGGCGCAGATCTGGGCGCTTAGGAGCAGATCTGGGCGCTTAGGCGCCCCAGTTCATTTTGCACATTTCTTCATTTTTGCTCCAAATTTGACCATTTTTCACTCCTTCTAGCATTTTCCATCCATTTGATTGTACCTACAAGAAAACAAAAAAAAAAAAACCTTTCATTAAAACACAATATCTCAAAAATAGATATAAAAATGTGTATAAAAATACTATATAATTTAGGTGTATCAATGTGGCAACATGCATAAATCCCTCACCATCAACTTGTAGGCTTAGATTGCGAACAACCTATTTGGGATACAGTGATTAACCCTCTGCCATTATGACTATGTTAGGCTTGAAAGCATAGTGAGAGATTCACTCTACAACGCATGTAATAATGGTGATTTGAAATGAAAAGGCATCAATTATGTGATTGTGAGAGAGACCTCATAAAGTGAGGTGACTTAGTTATTTCATAAGCATCAATTACCAATAAGCCACTATCAATATGTGGTTGTGAGAGATTCACTCTCTGCCTGTATGACTTGACATGAACATTAAAAGTGTTATGAGGCTCTTATAAGATAATCATCTTTTGTGACACCCTCTCACTGGTCATCGCTTGAATATAAGCAAAACTACTTTAATCGAGAGTGTTCTTGGGCATACCTAAGATGTAATTAACTAATTGGGATACCACCCTTTGGGAGTGTTCTTGAACCCAAAGCAAACACACAAATTTGGTTCTCTAGTTATGGGTTGCTTATGTTGGTACTCTTTTATGTATATTTGGTTCAAGGTGTCTCAAACAGTTCTTTTTTGGACGTACACTCTTGACCTATCACATCAGGTTTACCACACATAAGGTCTCCATGATCCTTTTTAAATTTGTCTGCCTAGTTTTTGTCTTATTATTCTCTTTTTTGATCCCTCATCTTCTTTGAATCGTTCTGGTAGTTGAAGTAAGAGGGTGCTTTGGAAAAGTGAATTATAATATGATGATAAGATAAGTTGGTGACCTCAAAATTAGGAAGAACTAAAAATAATATGATTTTGATGAGGTTGTCATCCCCAGTCCCATCCTAAATATCCAAGAGATCTAATGTTTGTTACTAGAAGATGGTATTTTGAATAAAGGGAAAGTTTAAAAGGATGACTTTATATATGGTATACCTTACAAACATTATATTTTAAAATATAGTCAATTAAATTAATAGAAAATTATATTTTTTATATTTTAAAATAGGACCATTAATTTTAAGTATGAAACATGCAAAGTGAAATAAATTAAAGCTCTTACATCTTTAGCACATTCATATAATGTGTTGATCACAATATGATAACTTTCATTGCTCGCTAGGATATAATCGTGAGCAATGTTTGTTAAGGCATTACAACCAACATCCTACCACACATGTAATAAAGGTGATTTGAAATGAAAAGCAGACTAGGTAATGATCTTGCAAAAATACAAAAAAAGGTTTAGCAAAACACAATTTTTTGACCTATGTTTGATCAAACATGTGTAGTACACTAAGTAATTTGGCTCAATTGAAAGTACCCAATCGAGTTGTGTGCAATCACAAACAAGCAACAATGAATGGTTTTAAAATAAGTGTTATTTGAGGTGGGTACTTACAACAAACCATGTGTATAAACACTTATAGGTTACCTCCTTAGCATAGACATAAAAGGTAAATGACCATCCTAAGAAACACACAAAGGGTTTATTTATTGAACATCCAAACTAGGAGAAGTAAATGTACACACATAAACAACATATCTCAACAAGGTCATATGTTAGGTGGTATGACTCTCCAAATGATACATGAGATGGACTAGTGTTAGGTGAGCTAGCCATCTCAATAGGTGTTAAAGTAACCTTCGTCATTGGCATATGATAGCATTTGCTTATGCCAAAGAAATTTCAACGTTTAAGTTCTAGTGTGTATGAGGCAACAATCATACTGTGTGCACACAAGCAACATAATTCACATGAAAAGAATTTCAAGATTTGGATTCGTCAGGTAAAATCACGTAAGAATTCCAAAAGTGAAAGATTTATCTATGGCCTAGGACAAAACTATCAAACAAGCATTCCAAAAGCGATGCGGCGTTCATACATGGCCAAAATATCAAAAAGGCAATCACCATGTGAAAAGATTACATGCTAAATTTTAAATGACAAATAAAAAATTACAATATAGTTTACATGCATTTTGATGTCAACTCAAAGAAAATAGAAAATAAAAATTTTTCATGCAATTTTTTTTTAAATGATACATGTGATGCTTCTCACATCATGCACACAAGAAAATTGAAATGAAAATGTATTAAAATAAACCTAATTTAATTTGATGGAAAATTAAACCTTTTTATAAGAAATCTCATAAAGGTTTTTAGGGTATAGATGGTTTTTGTACCAATTCTTTGTTATGTGAGGCAACAATACACACACCTCTATTTGCATGACAAGTGGTATAGAGTTTTTCAAAAAGATAACTCTTCACAATGTAATAAATGAATATCAACCAAATTTATCTAATATATAGATTTATTGGCTTCACTTTTACATCCAAGTGAAGCCACCAAAATCAAACGACAACGTTAGTAGAACTTTGACTTAAATTGGTTAAAGGATAGGGACTTGGATAAATCACTCAAGGGAAGCATTGAGAAAGCAAGAAAGATGCCACTTAATCTAAGGGGATTTCTCTAGCATCAACTTACCTTAATATCTCACATCACCCTAAAAATTTTTAAATAAAAACAAAAAAACATCTAGTTTGAGAATTTCTCACTATGTGATGTTTGACGATATGTGTTCTTTGCTTGTCATAGCCTCCTTGTGCAAGAATAAAGAATTTCCTCAAAGAAAGCACCAAGAAATTCCTCTTGATCTCACTTGCTAGAAAAATAAAAATAATATGAGGATAAAGATGAGAAATATGAGAAAAAGGAAGAAGAAAGAGAAGAAAATCAAGTAGAGAAGGAAAAATATGAGGAAGAGCTTTCTTCTCTTCTTTTTCTCTTCAATAAGTTCTCCAAGACTCTCCACCTAAAAGTTTACAATCATCCCCTTTAATTTTTAGCCCCACCAACTTCAAATAGTTGAAATACGAAAGAGAAATGAAGCGAAAATAATTTCTCATGTTCAACCCTCCTTTTACATATATAGAAAGTCCACAAGGATGCATGTGATTGGAAACTTCTTTTAGATGTGGGGCTAACAAGATTTTTCATGGAACCATCACCCATCATTCTATATATAATAAAAATAAGCCAAAATGGCTCCAAAAACCAGAAATCAAGCAAGTGGCTAGCGCTTGTCTGACCCGGTAGACCACAATTTTTGCAAGAAATGTTCGTGGATGGATTTTATGAATGCCTTGTTCTATGGGAGGATATTTATGAATGGAATATGATCCTTAAATATTAAAATTGACATAAAACATTTTCCATATAAAAAATAATGCTAATCAAGGATAACAACTTCCTGACACGGCTGCACCACGTCAAACCCTAGCTCCATACCCAAAACCTCTATTTAAGAGTTTTATGGATCCCTTGGACCATGGGTGGCTCCAAATGAATGGAATATTTTTCTAAAACATTAAAATAAATAATAAACATATGACATAAAAAAAATACCGACCCAGACCATTCCCAGGCACGGCTACTCCAAGTTAAACCATGTCTTCATGTTTGAACAACTACTGAAGGGTTTTATGCATCCCTTGGACCATGGGAGGCTATGTTTGACTGAAATATAGTCTCATATCATTCAAAAGAAAATCCAAACTATAAAATATCAAGAATTGATGTCAATCAAGGGCAACCACTTTCGAGCACGACTACACCAACTCAAACCCTGGTTTTTCTGCCCTAAATGCACACTGAAGAGTCCCAAAAAATGTCTTGAGCCTTAGGAAGCTACATATGCATGTAACATGGTCCCACAATGTTCAAGTGGACACTCTATACATGCGGCATAAAAAATTGATATCGTCAAATTCATTAAAAGATTTTCAAATTTAATTTCTTTGATCTCTACAATAGGGGTGTGATACTGATGAAAACATATATGTGACATTTGTGAGTCTCTGCCTATAAAAAAGATAATTATATTTTTCAAATAATCAAATGAAACATTATCAAATAGTTAAAAAATATGCGTAAAATAACCTTTAATTAATAAACATTTAAGAAGATCATAACCATACTAAGAGAATATATCTATTTTAGGCTGTTAAACTAAAGAAAATAAACCAAGCAGCTAAAACCAATTATGGTGTAATTATTGTAACCCATGAGGTTGAATCTAATTAATGCCTGAAACAATACAATAATTATGACAACAAAAAATTTACCACAATAATCTTAATTGCAATAATAGTAGTAAGTAAAAACACGCGTAAGAAATTAACTTAGAGCATTGGGATTCTTATGTGGCTTAGCTGAAGCAAAAGTTAGATCTAATAAACTGATTTATTCATTTAGCATATTTGTTTTGACTAGGTGTCGTTCAAGGCACTTCAGATCGAAAAATGGCCAAAATCTAACCGAGGATTAATTAATGAAAAATATAGAAATGAATTATTCAATGTCAATTGGGATTTTTAAATGGGTGGAACACATCAAATGGTTCATATCAAAGTTTGTTTAATAATGAAATAATGTTTTGCTTAGTTAATCATGATTGGCTATTACACCATAATTTAAGGGAATTTGTAGAGGCATGATATTGGCTAGCATAGGATTTGAAAATAACAAATTCGGGGCATGAAAAAAAACTGATTTGAAAATATAAAAAATAAAAAAAATATAGAAAATATGATTACAATGTTTGAATTTTGGTAGATATAGTTGCACACACACCGATCTAAATTTATCTATATATCTATATATCTATATATCTATATATTTATAAAGATATATAATCATTTCTTAAATGGATAAATAATATATCTATAAAATTTGTAGTTAAATAAAAGTACACTCAAAGTTTGAAGTAAAATATTTAAGCATTTGTTAATGGATAAATAAAATAATTAATTTAAAGTTGTAACAAACATTTAAAATTTAAAACTTGTCCAAGTTAACAATTTTAAATTTTAAAAAATAACAAAATATTTGTTATTTTTTGCACACAAACTTCACATAATATTTATGAGGTAAAAACAGTTTAAAAAATTTTAGCATCCATAAATTGAATTTTGCATGAGATTATTTCTTAAATTTGCCTGACAGTTTAAAGATTGGGAAAACATAATAGACCCAATAAAATCATGAAAAATTTGTTCAAAGTAATATTGCACCATTCTTAGTTCATCTATGACTAGTGAAATACGCTAAATTGAACAACTATGTTATAAGTCTTCCTGAAGTTAACTGGTTTTACAATCCAATTAAATATTATCTAACTTAAAGATAAATGATGAATCTCATGGCTCATAAGGCAAACACGAATATCTTCCCCTGTAGCCTATGCGCAAACTCTTGCTCTCACTTAAGGAGTTCATCTATCTTTATTTTTAGTCCATCCCATGTCATTTGTCTCATCAAACTAAAAAGATAAGGTGAATTTTGCATTAAGATTAAACTATAGATGTTATAACTTCCAAATTTAATCCTATTTCATGATTTTGCACCTTAATTTTCATTAAGATGGGTTCATTTGAATGGTTTTAATTATATAAATAAATGGGTATGACCATGTTTTTGAAGTTTAGATCAAAAATAAGTTTTAACCTATGAAAAATGTTCAAATCTAGTCTTGAAAAAGATGAAAACATAGTTGAAAGCCATAATATCTACTTTAAACTACATTACAACTAAGGTTTTGACCAATTTTGAACCACATATTACAGGTTCAAATCTAGTTTAGACCTCAATAGTTAATTAATGATTTAACCCCTAACTTTTAATGGTGGATGTATAGTATTTTTTATTATGGGTTTTAAAATTTGAACCCTTTATTATCAGTACAAATCCAATATATACTTCATCACATATATTGTCATGGTATAATGGAGAAATTAAGAAACATTTTTAATTTTTTTTGTTTGAATGAGCAGTATAGTGATTCTTAGTTAAAGCAGTTGACCCAATTATGCTCAAAATTAAAAATAAGAACACAAGACTTGTAATCATGTTTTCATTAAAACTTTTTTTTTTGAATAATTTGTTAATGATAAAAAAATTGAAGTAGATGATAAGGACTACTAGTTGATAATTTCTTAAATACTATCAACAAATTTATGTATAAGCCTTCAAAATGTTGTCATGGAGTTCGCTTATAAAAGGATATTCAAAAGTTAGGTTTGTGTTTTTATTTTTATTGGAGTGTGATTGAATCTTAAACTCCACAACATCTAAAGTGGAAATAGCTACCAAACAAGGGCATGGGCTACAAATTTCATGTATAATGTAGATAAAAAAATTTTGGCATTGAATCAACATATTTTAGTTAAAATTATGCTACTTCAGTCGGGTTAAAACCAAAATGGTCGTGTTTGGTAATTTTTGTTGTTGGATTCCTTTTGTCAAGATGAACATTTTAAGTGTAAAGCCGAGTTGTTTTGAGCATACTAATTTGTACAACAAAAAACTAACTAAAAAATTATTTTGGTTTAGCCTATTTGGGATGATTTTATTGTCTTATAACTTGTAATTGATGTTCAAGATTGTGCTTGATGAAAAGGGTATCCTTAACAATCACAATAGCAAATAATAAGGATATCATCTTCTTGTCAACAATAGCCACTAAGCAAATGCCGTAATCCAAGTTCGTGCCGAATGATTTAGCTATGATCTTCAATAATTTATGAACGTTTCAATCAGAACACAACTGAATATATAAATTGCATAAAAACATCATCCATGTTTATATGGATTTTAGATGATAACAATTGTTTAGAATGTCAAGCTAATCGAAAATGAACAAAATTCTCAAGGTTAGTATTTATGCCATGAAAAATAGCAACGATGTACATGAAATTTATATGAATCTTATGTTTCTAATTTAATGTCACCCTAGTGCTTTATCATTAGAAAAAGGATATTTTGGTCAACCCTTTTGCAAACATAACTCCTATTGATGAAAATTCATTTTTATACTCTCGTATATTATTTCTTTTAAAGCTTGAAATGTCTCAAGTTCCTTTTTCTTAATTCAATATATGCTAGCGTATAGGAGGAAGAAATCTTCTTCAATTGTCTAAGTAGGATGTTTTGCATGTGGATGAAGGTT